>JAWQUT010000083.1:1832604-1874946 GCA_033807755.1 Ellobium chinense | reverse complement strand
ATTTCAGTAACTACCTATAACGGCTCACGTATCACCTCTTCCCCATCAAGGTATTCCATCACCACGCCACTGACTTTCTGTACTTAACTCCATCAACGTTTATTTATTATTGGAACACCCATTCTCCACTGTAACCTCCTCCCACACCAAGGTACCCTACTACCACGCCACTGACTCTCTATACTTCACCCTCACCAGCCACCTTCTTCCATACCAAGCTTCCCCATTACCACGCCACTGACTCTCTTAACCTTGCCCCATCCATTGTTCAGGGTGGGCAACCCTCACCATATTACAATATCCCCTCCGTGATAATCCCCCTTGTCAAGTAGACAGGTTAACACCCACCACTTCTCCTAGCACGTTAGGTCTTGTGTTGAAACAAGGGGACCGGCTCGCTTAATACGGGCCTGGATTCACTCTCGCTCCTTTGATCAGCCAGGAAGAGTTTTCATAAGGAATTTCATACCCTTTGTTAAGTTGATAGTTGTTTTTATGTAGGCTGCATTTACTCCATTTTTCCCCCTTTTTAATGCGATTCTGTTGATTGGTGTTCTGGGCGTGGATTGTTCATTCCGTGTGAGGCCTCTTTTATTGCTGCCAAGGCGCGCGTGTACCGCCACGCTTGGTACTGACATGTAGGTAGACTTATTACAGTCCTTGTGTTAATGATTGATACCTTTGTAAATTTTACAGGTGTGTCTGTTGGTGTGTGTTTCAGATGATACCATGTACCTTCGAGTATGTTAATTTGAGGGAGAAGGTATAGCAAAATGAAACAAAAGAACATAATTATGTAGTGCAGTTTATGTAATATTTTTTTTTTCTTATCATCAGATTAAGTGGAAAGAAAATAGAGTGTGGGAAGTGAAGCATTTTATTTTAAGGAAAGAAAAAAAGTCATAGCTTTCCTCGTAACAGGTTTAAAGGAAGTGAAGCACAGGGCATCACAGATGAAGGAATTAATTTTCCCTTTACTGTAGTTCTTTTATTCCTTCTCTGGTTTACTTTCTTTAAATATCATCTCTCTGGCATACTACACACTTAATGCCTTTCTTATCATTTATTTGCTGCACAGGCATTATTGTGTTAGTTACTCAGCCACTCCTTCATGTACACTCACTCAGTCTCTCACTCACTCACTCACTCACTCACTCACTCACTCACTCACTCACTCACTCACTCACTCACTCACTCACTCACTCACTCACTCACTCTGCCTTTCTTATCATTTAATTGCTGCACAAGCGTTATTGTGTTAGTTACTCAGCCACTCCTTCATGTACACTCACTGAGTCTCTCTCTCACTCATTCACTCACTCACTCTCACTCACTCACTGACTCACTCACTGACTCACTCACTGACTCACTCACTCACTCACTCACTCACTCACTCACTCACTCACTCACTCACTCGCCCACACACCCATTCATTCATCTTGTCATTTCAATTTCACTGTGTAAAATCTTAAGTGAGCTCTTTGCTTGGGAGAGACGCTGGACTTTTTTATTTTTTTGGGGGNNNNGGGATTAAGGCCTGGCTCCCAAACAAGAAGGGGGGAGAGCCTTGATACACTGTGAGTTCAAGGCATACTTAGCACTTCAGTGTTGTGCATTTTGTTGTTGTGATACAACATCGCTGTAAGCCACGCCTTACTACTTGACACATTAATAAACACTCCAAATTCAACACATGTAACCAACACTTGATAAGAGTGTCAGCCCTTTTATTTACCATTCATTATGCTGTGAAACTGCGTCAGAAACATACCTAGTATATTCAAGAACATCACCGCCGCTAAGCTGCCATCATAACTGTAATTGACCTCAACATGTTGAGCTCTAGGAAGTTATGGCTTAGAAAGGCTCTAATAACAAACTTCAATCCCAGGTAGGGCTGCTCAGGTTCCCAAAGAGCTAGGAAAAAGAAATTAGCCTGAAACTATTCTTTCAAATATCGACCAGCCTTGAAACTTGTTCACCACTGCGTACATATTCCGTGACAAATTCAGTGTAGTGTTTTCTCCAGACTGTGCAGTTATGTGATTTGCTGCAAGTTTTAAAATCCCCTCTGATAATATACTGAATGAGCATTGATCACCCTCTCTTCCTTGTACTTCAAAGTTTACTTTACTTGAGAAAAATTTTAAATTCTTCTGAACATTCACAAATCCCCTATCTAATTTATGATTTTTTGGAAGGGGGGGNGGGGAAATAGGAATGTCTTTTCCATCTCTCAAAGTCTGGTAAAACACTGCAGCAGATAATTGTTGTGTAATGATTTTAATTATGTTATTATCAAAGAAAAAAGTTAGACCACCTGAAGATATCATGAAAAAATCATGAAAAAAGTATTTTTCTATTTGTGGCCACCCTGGCTGTATTCTACCCACCATTTTATCAGAAGAAGAAGCGAACAGACAGGGAGATTCTCGTCAGACAGCCAGGAATGATGACACTATAGTTCAGCCTATAAGGATCAGAACTGTTATGAGTTTTTCATTTTTGCTCTCTGTGTTCCCATAGACAGAAACAGGAAACCTGTAGGGAGGACATCCCAATGTGTCACTGACACAGAAGGAACTACATATTAAGTATGCAACTGATACACAGATCAGTTAAGATTTATTTTGCTTTCTCTGTCTTCCTTAACTTTCTAGGGATGGAGTGAATGCTGAAGTCCTTCTGACAGAGCTGTCATCTGTGCAGAGAATTTACAAACAGCTTGAGGAGGGAGTAGAAAAAAACAGCCAACTGCACCAGGCTCTTCTCAACTCCCTGAGAGGAGAGCACAGACAGTGTGAGTATATTTTTTGCTCTATTACCAGCCTTCATCATTGACAATCATGAAACACTTTTGGAGGGATTCATTGAGCAGCACACACCTTGCTTTTGATAATAGCAAATATCTTGTTGCTGGTAGAGTGAGGAAGTCCCATCTAGCCACTATAGCTTTGAGTGCCGGGATTTGATCTGCTGTCATGGCAGACTACCTAGTCACCCTAGATTTGACAGTTTCAAGTCCTGAGTACTTAAGGAATATAAAAAATTACTAGTGTCTCTTAGAAAGGTTTCAAAAGACTTAACACTTACATTACATGCTCAAAGAAATGTCAAAGTGATTGATGCTTTGTACTTACATTTATGGAAATCACTTGTGTCTTTTAGTGATTCTGTTCTGGACACCTCTTGTCCTTACTATTCACTAGATTGTGAATCAATGTTATCTTGTTTCTCATGCTGTATATTTTCATTGCCAAAAATATCTGGGGTCAAGGCATAAATCAACCCTTGGAAAAACTTCAGTCCTCGAAAAACATCTTTGAAAAATTTAGAAGAAAATGCCATAACTCTGAGAAGCTATTGTTCTGCTAGAGTGAAAGGTCACACTTTTGACTATCTTATTCTTGTGTCTGTGTTCAGCTGACAGTCCCGACAGCTGCCAAGATGGAGGTTACAACTTAGAGCCAACCCATCATACAACAGAGCAGACAATCTCAGAATCCTCCAGCCTAAAATCTGGTCAACCTGGACCTACCCAACAGAGATCTGGATTGCCCCCTACTTGTAGCCCATATCCTCTAGGATTCAACAATTCATCCAGCATAAAGGAAAGTAGGCTGGGCTCTCCAATATCAGAGGCATTAAAGCAGCATTCAGGGGATGCATACACCTCCCCTGACTTGATTGACAGGTCCTTACAGACAAGTTACAGTTTGTGGGACGGCCCAAGAGCTTCTGCAAGTAACCAATCAGTGGCGATAGAGACTTGTCCTGAGGTGATTGACAGATCCTTGCAGACAGGCTCCAGCTTCTGCCATTCTGACCATTGGGTACAAACCTCCCCTGGGGCAAGCGAGGTTGGGACTGGGACGGAAGTAGGTGTGGCCAGAGACAGAGATGACAGAGCAAGACCTTTTGGCTCCATACAAAAGGATCACACCAGATTTGGAGGTCCAGTTCCACAAGGGCATGTGAACAAAGGTAGAGTTTCATTCCTGGATGTTCATGACGATTTGGCTTTCCCTTACACTCACGGCAACCACCATGACAGTCTGACAGATGATGCGAAGGAAGAACATCTCGGACAATATCCTGAGAGCCTAGAGGACTACCACAATTTCCAGCAGGGCATATTTTTGGACGAGGACCACTTCGACACCCGTCGCCACGACCGTGCGTCCAGCATCCGAGCTGACTCTCGCAGCATCACCTCCATCACCAACAGAACAGACACTGAGCACGTCACTCCTCCCACCACCAGCAACTCCAGCACATGTGGTAGCAGTGGTGGCGGAAGTGGCAGTGATGGTGCTGGAGGTGCCTTACCACGATATCACCACATCAACGAGAATAACAATATTTCCCCGAAATCACGTTTGGCTGGTGTGAAAAAGGATGGAGTACATGGCAGTTCCTTCCACCAAGATGATGCCTTTGATGTAGACAAACCTGATGGAAATGGTTATCTCCCATTGTCCAGTGTCACAGCAAGCAGAGATCGTGCTGGTGGAAACTTCAGTGAAAGAAATCAGACTGACTCAAATATTTATGGTGATTTTACCACCACTTCTGATCCTCGGAATAGAAACCAAATCTCAGCAAATTCAGAGGACTTGAGAGGCAAAAACTCAGGATTGCCTGCCCACTTCATTGGTGGAGGGGACTGTGTTGATACACACAGTCACAAAGGAAAGATACCATCAGAAGCTAGAGAAAGAGATCAATTGGCCTTCACTGTGGATGAAAGAGAGCAGAAGAAGTCTGTCAAAGAACACAACAGAGGAGGGTTAGAGGAAAACAGCAGAGCAGAAGAGAGACGAGAGGAAGAGAGAGAGAGGGAAGCAGAAGGAGAGACTGATGAATGGTTTGAAGAGAGAGGAGAGAGAAGGAGTAGAAGAAACAGCTGGGCAGATGAGTTAGAGCAGTACAGAGTGCATGGTGATAAACCTGGTAAGTTCTTCAACTTGCCTTTCATCCTCATGTCCTGATTGAATACTCCTTTCATTTTTCTACTTGCCTTCCGCCCTCCTCTTCATCTATACTGCTTCATATTTGCCGTCTTTTGACAAAAATGTACATATGCAATAGAAGCTGTATTGCATATGTGCCTTTTGTCATAAGACGGCAGATGTACACAGCTGTGCGAAAACGTGGATATGAAGGATCCTCAGCAAATACATGTTTAATTTCTTCATCATATAATCTGAGACAGGTTTTAGTTAAGGAGAAGAAGACTAGAAGCAACCCAAAGTATAATTGAATTTGCCCAATTACAATTCCTCTGATGCATATAAGCCAGTCTCAGTTAAAAGGAACAGAATTATCCATTAGCTTTATAAGAAATAACAGTAATATAAGAAATAACAGTAATGTGTTACTTGTTAATTGTTGTGACATTTGGCGAAAGCTGTGTTTAAGTGGAGTTATGTGAATGTAAATGAATATGTACCAAATTCTTTCACTCAAAGTCAACTCCTGTTACAGTTAATGGGTTGCTTTCTGCTTTACAGATGTGATAAAATTGCAGTTATGATTAGAAAATCTCAGCACTAATAAACTGAAAGGTTTTGTGTGCCTGAAGACAACTATCATCACATTTTTCACTGTCTTTCCTTCAGGTGAATCTGATACCAAAACAAAATCTGCTGAGCTGAGTCCTGGACAAGTACAGCAATCACAGTCATCATCCCACCATCCAGCCAGCCAACAGCAGCAGCAGCAGCAACAACAAGAAGAAGAAGAAAGCAACAGCCATCCTGGACAGGGACTAGCCACAGCCAACATGTCAACAACAGAGCTGAGAGATCTAGTGGCCCAGCTACAGTTAGATCTAGTAGAGGCTGTGAAACAGAACCAGGCCCTCCAGAAGCAGTTACTGGTGTCAGACAAGAACGAGGAAGGCCAGACAGGGACTAGGGAGGACACAGAGGTTTGTAACATGTATTTGCTGCTGCAGTGTCTTTACCCAAGAATCTGCTCAGATCCTTAACACTAGAAAAAGTATCAGCCTTTTCTTCAGCTCATACAAATTGGATGGGACATTCTCCCCTTGACATAAATTTGAGGGGGAATTTGTAAATTTTTTGAGGGATTGTAAGGTTTTCTTTGGTGAGACATATTTTTGAATGAAAGCTAGAAGGGGAAATTAGCCTGCCTTTCTAGGGAGAGTTTTAAGGGGTGAAGAGGAAACACTGTGGTAGCGCTATATGTAAAACCTTTATCACATGACCTAGTACCAGCCATCTTATTGTTTCATCTTCAGTATTGCCTCTACTTTGATTGTAAGGTAGCTGCAAGAGTTAGGTCCCAGCACCTCCCCAGTTGCCTACAACATGTGAAAATATTTGACACTTACATCTAAAGGTCTTGCACATCCCTGATAACCGATTTAGCTCTCACTTCACAAGGGTATAAAGATTGCTTAGTTTTATGAAATGGAAACCTAAACAAAATTTTGGTTGTTTGTGGGTGTGTCTCAACATGTCGGGCACCCTGTTCAGTCAACGTGAAGTAGTGAACTCTGATTTTTGCAACGGTGAAGTGAAGTTCAAAATAAGTAAATCTAATTTTTTTTTTTTTTTTTATGAGTTTTGTACATTTAGCTCTTGTGGAGTGGAGTTAAATAGATTTAACCCTTGTGGAATGAGCGTGGAATCAGTTCTCACTGATATGTGGGTCCTGCATCAAGTGTTTTGGCATGTTGGTTGTGATATGAGAGGCGCTAGCATTAAACTCATGCAGCTGCCCATAGTCAGTGAAGTGACAATCTTCAAAGTGAAATGATAAGACAGCTGACGCTAGGTCACTTGATGGGGGCATTGTGTGGAATGCATATGACTAGCCCTATTAGTGGTAATAAGGAAGTAACTGAAAAACTGTCTACAGGTTTGTTCATTTATTCTTGAAAATTCTGCAAGAACCCCAGCTATTTTTACTTGATGATAGGCCCTACTCTGTTGAAATCTGCAGATGAGGATGTCCTCTTCAGTATAGTGTGCAGTATTCTGGAATTAAATTCTAATGTGAACAGCCATAGAACTGTCTAGCTCGGAATTTTGAAATAATGTGAAGTAGTGTAAACCATTACCAGCCTCTGTTATTTCTGTCTTGAAACTTCTGTTGCAAATTAAAAAAACAAAACCAAGAGATTTACGTCAGATATGACTGTACTTTTTATTCCACAAAACAATCACAGTGGTGATAAGACATTGTGCTAGAAAAGATTTAATTTCCTTAAGCATCTGTCTTCTTCACACAGGATGCATTACCTAATGGCCACCACAAGTCAAGGGACCCTGGCCACACCCATGCTCGCAGAAGCCACATTCCTCGGCCTAGGGCCAGCAGCAGCGGCCATTCCACCACTTCTTTGAGCACGGCATCAGAAGATTCAGACGGCACAGTATCACAGCACCGCCAGCAGAATGGACTTCCCAGTGACCATTCCCTCAGAGGTCAGGGACATTCCAAGATTGCCCGGCTGAGAGCTTCTTCAACAGATAGGACAGTGTCTCCCAATCTGCATAACAAACTCAGTGAATCATATAATCAGGTTTGTTTATAATATAAAACTTAACCCGTGTGAAGCAAGCTTCATATTAGTTCTCATAGATATGTTACTCCTTTAAAAGCAAGCATCGAAATTTTGTGCATGTTGCAGTGTTTTCTCCAGACTGCACAACCGCGTGATTTGTCCCTTAAATTTCAAAATCCCCCCTAAGAATATACTGAACACTTGCCAATTTCCCTTGCTTTCTGGTACTCCAGTGTTTGCACTACTATCTCCCTTCAAATTTATGCCAAAGGGGTAAAGTCTCCCCCAACTCATATGACCTGAAGAAAGCACTGATGTTGGTGGCAACTGGGTAAGTATTAATATCAAACTTGTGCAGCTGCTCACAGTTAGGGAAGTAATAACTTTAAAAGTGAGACGATATGAATGATCTGACCTGCCAGATTTATAGTAGAATGAAGTCTCAAACGCAGGCATGCAACCTCTGGACCTCATTATTATTTCAAAGTGCCAAATGAAAAAAAATTTCTCTGTGTCTTTACAGATACAAGAACTTGAGGAGAAACTACAGGCCACCGAAAATACTGTGAGACTCTTATCCAAGAAGAATAAAGCCTACCAGTCTGCTTTGGAATCAGCTGGGCTCTCCACAAGTCTTATGAATCGGTCCAACAGTGAGAACTGTCTCATGTCACTGACAAAGTCTCCCAGCCCCAGGGCCTCATCTATGGGAAATTTGAATACACGGGGTAGAAGTGAGTAGTTTGTTGTAATGCATATTAAATGTGTGTGTGTGTGGGGCTATGTTTTGGGCTATGTTTTTTATGTGCCTTTAATATTTTGTATTTACTCCTTACAACAATGCCAGTTGTCCCAATAAAAAAATTAGAATTAATCATTTTTTGTATTAGTACTGTTTTCTTAAAATCTCCTATATGCACTTGAAGATGCTGACTTTGAGCAGCCTTAATATGATACCAGTACTTATATAATCTGTTCTGTATGTTAAAATATCCTGTGTTAATCAGAATGATACCCAGGTTGTGAAGTATTTTGGAGTCCTCTTCTGCTTCTTCTTCATGGATTAAATCATAGTCCCTCTCATATGCAATTAAACAACCTTGCCCACAGATGATGCTAATCCTGACCTGCCTCAAGGCCAGCTAATAGATCAGTGTCCTCTTTCTCTCTACTTATGCTTTCTGTCATCTGATTCAGTCAGCAGCATCACTTTCATGTGATGACTTTCATAATTTTCATTCAACGCCTCTTGTCACACTTCCTTACGGTGGATGATATGAAATATGCTTTACACGAAGTAGTTGAGCAAATTCATGAATTTTGCCAGAAGTTTAGTAGAGTGTATAATGAATAAAAAAAAACCCTACTAGGTTTTGACAAAACAGTAAAGTTATCTTGTGAAAGTAGGTTTAGAAAGACTCTTGATATTGGGATTGTTTATATGATCAAAAATAGGTATAGGTTGTAAGTTAATACTTCAGATAAGCTGTGGCAAGTTTTAAGTGTTTTACCTGACATTGAAGAGTCAGCGTTTCACTATATCTCCTCGCCTATTTTCACATGATTCTTTCTGACACTAAACATATTAATAAATACCCTTTACTTTCTCATCTAGATTCCCCAAGTAGAGTGAGTCATTTGGTGTCCCCACGTAAAGATTTAAACAGCAGCAATCGACCTTCATCCCCTGGCACAACTGGGTCCATTGAAAGAGCTCGCTCATACCACCCGAAAAATCTGAGCCAGTCCTACGGTGATGCATGTCATTCCCCACCCACCGCTGCTATGGCAACTTCATCTACAGTGACCATGACATCATCATCGCCTGACTCCACAACCAGGGACACGGAGACAGATGCCAGTGCTGTTAGCAGTGTCACTCACCTGCACCACTCTAGCTATGTAAGTTACAGTGTCCTTAACTCTCTAAATATATGTGTACATGTCCTGTACCACACACCACCAAAGAACTAACTTCATGCTATGAAGTCACCCTCCTTGTACACGACCTAAAACTAAGATGTCCTGCACATTCTCTAAGCCAGTCCAACTCTCTCATGCCTTATTTCATAGACTGTTCTTGAGGATTGTATCATTTTAGGATGATGATTCTATATATCATTTTAAAATTGTCCAGTCTTTGGCGAGTGAAGATATGGGATGAGACTCTTCAGCCAAAGCATGAAAATCCTCAAAACTGGCCTTAGGGATTCCTTGGAATGTTCTTTTGATTCATAGAACTGTGGAATTCAGTTTTTTGGGTCGAAGGGAAAAGAAAATCAATGATCTAAATTGTGAAAAGATCTACTGGTGTTTGCATGA
Organism: Ellobium chinense; assembly: GCA_033807755.1. NCBI lineage: Eukaryota > Metazoa > Mollusca > Gastropoda > Ellobiida > Ellobiidae > Ellobium > Ellobium chinense. Next base: position 1,865,087 of record JAWQUT010000083.1, on the reverse strand, counting down.
AAATCCTCATTTTCATTAACTCTTGTGATTCTGACTGGGTTATAATGTCATCATTTTCCATATGGGAGCCTGGCCCCCACTGGTTCCTGAGTTTTGCTCTCAGAAGGTGACTGATCAGCACTGGTTTCAATCAGATGGCTTTTACTGAGTTTTATTCCTGTAATCCAGTTCTTAAAATTTATCTTACAAACACTGAAGTTTGAACATTTCACAGAGGGTATAGTTTACATTTTCAGCAGTTGTTGTGGATTCTGCAATTTCACAGACTGGGGAAAGCTATACACATATGGAAGTTCTGATAATTACAGCAGTAAATTGTCCAACCTAACCTCCCACCTCTCCACCCCTTTTTCCCTTATAAAAGAAAAAAAAAAAGAGGGGGGAAAAACCACCATCATTATCTACACATAAGTGAAACTTTGTGTCTTTCTGCATTCTGCAGCCACAGTTCAGCAACTTGCCAGCCTCAATGAACGGCACTACACAGATGAGCAACCACATCAACGGTATCCATAATCCGAAGTCCTCCCCCTTATCCCAGGCATACGCCCACTCCCCTAGGACAACAAACACCAACAGCAACAGCAACATGGACAACTCACCTGATAGAAACTTCTATCCAGGCAGCAATTCACCTGGTCGGCAGGGCGGTCAAGGTGGTACACCGAGGTCAGGCAGTAAATTTGGACAGCATGGGCAGCACTCTCAAAGCCCAAAATCCCCAAGGAAGCAGGCGGACCATGACCAGGGTCAAGGTCATTATCAAGGCCAAGGGCGTGATCAAAGTCAAGGCCAAAACAGTGTGAGATTCAACTTGGATGCCACTGTGTTTGATCAAAGTGCCTATCCAGATGTAACATATTCCAGTATGCTGGACAATACCTTAATGAATAGACTGTTACCCAGTTTGGAACACAATATGTCTACCATAAGGGAGAAGTCTATGAATGCCACAGACCTAAGCTGTAAGTATTATGACTTGAATATGCAGAGTTGCAGCTTTTGTTTGTTTTTAGTTTGTAAGAATCATTTCAACATGATTTTAGCTTGTGTTAACACTGTACTTGTCAAAAGTCAGCACTGACTTTATATTGAGATGTTTGTGAGAATGATGTACTGCCATCCAACTACACTCATGGTCTTTGTCTACCAACTTTTGATTAGATGATAGTAGTGCCTGTGCAGAAGAGACAGGCACCTACTATCAATATGAAAGTCTACTTTCCTGTCTGTTTGATTTATGCTCTTTGCAAAGACAGTTCTTAGTTTGATGGATATATGCGTAAGATGTGACAGTATTTGGTGAACAGCACTAACAAGATCATTAGAGAGAAATGGATGGTCTTTTAAAGAGATTCTTTGAATTGTCACAGTATCAGTTATGAACAAAGTACATGATGCATAGAAATTTTGCAGAAGGCTAGTTTACTATCCCTCCAGCCATTAAGGCAAAGAAAACTGATATAAAAACTGTCCAGTATGAAATATGAAAGCAAGTCCATTTAAATCAAAGCAGTGTCCAAGGCTATCCCTAAACTAGCTTGCCTTACAGTGGTAATGATAGGATAGCACAACTGTAAGTGTGTTGTATCTACTTTCTTGTTCATTTTACTTGAAACAGTGGATCAGCTGCAAGTGCGATTGGAACACTTAGAGAGAGTGAACTTGACTCTGAGAGAGGAGATTGGTATCCACGAAGCCCTACATCGCTCTATGGGAACACAGGTTTCTCCATCCATAAGTGAAGAGTTCCACGATGTGGGCACTGGGACAGACAGAGGCATCACTGACGAAGACATTCTGAGACAGCACCTGATTGAGATTAGAAAGCTCAGGCAGCGACTGGAGAGATTGGATGTCACCAAAGATCCAGGTTAGATTTGGAGCGGGATAGCCAAGTGGTTAAGGTGTCTAACTCAAGATTTCAGGACTTTGGCTTTGACTTCCATCATGGTTATGTTGCATGCATCTGTAAAAAGTGTTTCATTTAGTCCACTTATCTCTAATAAGCATCTAGTATGAGATTCCAAGAGACACACAGAACTGTTTCATGTTAAACAAAGCAAATTTTGAAATAGATTGAGTCTAGCACCACAAGGTAAATATTAATACTGGTGAAAACTCATTCCTATTGCAAAGTAATCTTAAGCCATGACAGATCATCACTTTGCAATGTGAATGATGAATTTATATCCGGAGACCCTCAAAATAATTAGAAAGTTCACATATAAGAAAATGCTGCAGAAATCATGGGACTCTCTGGACTCTTTTGGATGCTTTGCCTTAGATTTTGAATCTGGATCTAACCCAGCCATAATGGATCTGGCAAAGGGTATTGAAACTGCTAGATTCATATTGAGGGTTTTTTTAATAATCATTTTCAAGTATATTACAGTTTTCATCTTGTTGCCAATCTCATTTGTCTGTCTTCTCTTGATTTTTCCAGAGCAGCTGCTGATCTTCCAGTCCCACACCCAGCAGAGAATTGTCCGCCAAGAGATGATGATATCACACCTGCAACAACAGATGGCAGAGAAAGAGGAGAAGTGGCAACGAGAAATGGCTGAGATGCAACACAGATTGACAAGAGAGAAAGCTTTGCTGGTAGAAAAACTTGAACACAAAATTTCAGAATTGCAGAAGATCATTGAAACACAGACATCAACTATTGAAGAGCAGGAGAGAGAGATTCAGAATCTTAAGTCAGAGTTGTCATCAAAGGAAGAGAAGGAGGATGAGAAAAAAGAAGAATTGAGGAAAGTTTTGTCCGAGAAGGCTGAATTGGAAGAAGATTTGGTGAAGAGGGATAAGGAGTTCTTGGATATGGAGAAGACAATGTTCAAGTTAGAAATGGCCAAGGAGAATTATGAGTCTGAGTTTAGGGGGATGAGGAGTGAAGTAGGAGAGAAGGAGAAAGAGAATGAGAGATTGAGGAAAGAGGTGGAGGAAAACAGAGAGAGCTCAAAGAGCTTGAGAGAGATTGTAGTGAAGAGGGAGAGGTCTTTGCAGGAGAAGGTGTACACCTTACAGAAAGTGACAGCTGAAAAGACTGCCTCTGACCAGAAACTTGCAGAAAGGGAGGGACAAGTCAATAGGTTGGAGAGGGAGCTGGATGATTTGAGAAAAGAGAATCATCAAATGAGGAGGGAGGCTGAGGAGAGGGCGGGGCTTTATGATCAGATTGACAGACTGAGAGAGGAGCTAAGGCGAAGGGAAAGCCTGGAGTCAAAGCTGGATTTCCAGAAGGCGGGCTATGAAGCAGAGATTGAGAGACTGACAGATGAGAAAGTGAGGATGAGAAAGCAAGTGGAAACAGAGAATGAGGAGAAGATTATGATGAAACACCAGGTTGAAGAGCTGAACCGCAAACTGTTAGAAAAAACAGCCCTTGAGAGACAGGTCAGCTCACTAAAAGGGGAAGTCCAAGCTCTGTCTGGACTCAAGGATGAGGTTGAACTCCTGAATTCCAAGCTGGAACGTAAGGCTGTGGTGGAGTCTGAACTGAGAGAGAGGCTGAAGGCTCTGAGTCATCTACAGTCAGAAGTCAGCAGTTTGAGAGAGAGACTCAGCAGGTCTGAGGAATCCGTGAAAACCAAGGAAGAAGAGATGGCCAGCATGAGGGAGGCCTCAAAGGAGCGGGAGGAAAAACTGAAGAAGCGAGACAAACAACTGCAGCATTCCATTGGCATGATCAAGAAATTGGATGCAGCCTTCACAAAGTAAGTATTGCATAGATCCAGTGAGTGCAAAACTTTATATGTATTCATTAATCCTTGTAGCACTACAGCTGGACAGTAGCACTACAGCTGGATAGTAGCACTACAGCTGGACTGTAGCACTACAGCTGGACAGTAGCACTACAGCTGGACAACTGGACTCCGTTGCTCCAGCTACTGTCTACAGTCATCACTCCCTGCCCAACAGAGAGAAGCTGAGCTTGGTCTTGTTCATTCTGTTATCACATGGTCACATGGCACCAGGCTCAGCCAGGCAAACACATTTCGTTACCAGCTGGTCCACTTGGGTCCTCTCACCATGCAGGAGATGTAGTGTTATGAGAGTTAATATCATTAATGTTGAAAACTTTGTCACTCCTGTTGCAAAGTTCTCCATACTCCTGTTGCAAAGTTCTCCATAAATCCTTGATGATACATTACTTTGCATTGTGAATGATGAATTTATGATAACCACTTTGCAATAAGTTATGAATTTATGTCCCACAGCCCTCTTAATAATTATAAGGTTTACACACTAGAAAACGCTTACTATAGTTATCACTGTTGTGTATTCTGTAACATAGATGTCATGTGTGAAATGCAGGAACAAGAACCAGATATCATATGCAATCTTTATGTCTTTACAGACAGAAGTTTACTGTGAAAGAGAAACAGGAACAAGTGGAAAGCTTGAAGAGACAGATGCACTTGTATGAAGTTTCACTCAGCTGTTCTAGTCGTAAGTTGGATGTTGTTTGTTTTTTTTCTTTGTTTTGGTGATGTCAGTTTTCCTCAAAGTATGCAAATCAACCTTTCCAAGTATCCTCCCCCATCTTCCAATGACATTTTCTCTTCCATTCCTACTACCACATGCATTGTGTTATGAAGTTAATTACTGATATTAGCATATTGTCAAGTCCGGGAAATTTTATTTGAGTCAATGCAAACCACACTGTGACATCAAAATGAATAACAAATCACTGTAAAATGCCCATCTCATCTACATGTATAATGCTGTGTATTCATTTATTTTGCATTCCACCGTATGATTTGTCTCCATAATTGTAAAATGGGTACCTGGTTATAGGCAGTGGAAGATATTGTCAGAATGCTAGTGTTCAGCAGCTGTCAATGGCAGTAGTACTGTATGCTTCCCAGGGAGTGATCAGGCCTGTTGGGGTAATAATAGTGTGAAATCACAGGAGCTGGCATTAGCCGGGATATGAGATGTATAAACTGCATTGTCGTTATTGTTATTATTATTATTATTAATTATCATCTCACCAGAGGAAGAAAAGGAAGATATCATGAGAGAACTACTGAGGGAGCTTGCAGCCACCAAGAGACAGGTAGAGGATTTACTGTCCAAACTGGAACAAAACTCATCTGTCTTGAAACAGCCATCAGGTATGTGGTAATGAGTATGCCCAGAATGTGACTAGTGATAGTGGTTCAAGGTGTGTACACCCTCCTGAAATTCCAGGACTCCTGAGAACTCATTTAATTTCACTTAGTGAGCAAAAATCCTCAAGAGCCAAATGTGGTCTTGGAAAGTTGAACGTCTTGAAAAACCATAAACAACTTGGGTTAGTGAGAAAAAATGTACAGAGCGAAGGAGAAATATCACATTTTCCGGCATTGGAAAGTTGATTTGTGGCTGTCGTGATGGGTTTTGGTGCACTGAGTTTAGTCCTTGTCAGTCCTGAAATCTCATGGGAAAGTCCTAAAAAAGAATCTAGGTTTGATTGTTTCAACCCTGGTGGTTTTATTGATGGTAATAGGTAGTCTTGATAGGTGATAATGTTGTCAGAGATCAGAACTCATTGGTATACATTGCTAGGGTACTGAATCTTCCTCTGAAGATCCTCTAATGCCACACTCTCCAAGTAAGAGAGTTTCTTATCTTTGTAATAGGATGTTGGTTCTGACTTGGGAGATTCTCAATTTTACGGTGATGATTTTGATGTGATGGCGATGGTGATGCTGTGGAATGTTGCTGAGTGCTATTTAATGAAAGTGATAATGATGATGTTGATGTTACCATAAGATGGTGATGCTGTGAGTTGTGGTGTCATATCTAATAAGGATAGTGGTATTGATGACTATAATATTGATGTCATTGGTGATAATGTTGTAAGAGTAATTTGGATCTTAGGTTTACTTCAGGTCATATGAGTTAATGAGGCCATTTCCCCCTTTGGTCATAAATTTGAAGGGGGGAGGGGGGAGTTGCAAAGTTAGCATAAGTGTAAAGGTGATTCCAGACTGATTTGCTAGAAACAACGCAAGATTCAACCAAACTTGTTCATTACTGATCTTAACACTGACTATCTGACAGTCCGAGTGGAAACTTACGGTCTGAGCAGCTCATCCACCACTACAGGAGGGGTGACAACAACTGTTACCACGATGACAGGTGGCAGTGATCATAGCTGTGATCTCCCTGATACTGTGCTGACCTTTGGGGTCAGGGAGGATACACCTGGTAAAATGTTGCCCTATGTCTTTAGTTATTGTGGATGTTCACATTTCCTTCTGTGACAAATACAGGGTTGCCACTGATAAGGAGAAACTAGAGAAAATTAAAATGGCCATTTAGCATTTCCAGGTCTTGAAATTTCTTAAATCACAATTCTTGAAAATATCAGAAGTGGATAAAAATAGTCAGCTCTTGTGGAAAATTCAAAAGATTTGTTGTTCATTGTTTTGTTTGAAACTACTATCGCCAGAGTAAACCCTTTGCAGAACATAGGTTTCACGTAGGATAAAGTTGCAGTGTGATTAATTTAATTAGGTCTATTACCGTGGCAAAAATTTTTAACTATCTTGAAATAAGACAAAGCCATTGGAAAAAAAATTAACATTATGTGTCAACCCTGCAAACATTTATCTTGGAAATGTTAACTTTCAAGGTTGGTTATAGTTCTGTGATTTATTTTCTGGTGTTTTTTTATTTTGTGCGGCTGTTTTAAAACTTATAGGTTTGAACATAATTGTTGGTTTTTTTTCATTGAATTTTTGATCTTTAGGATTGGTTGTAATAGTTCATCATTACCCCTACAGAAATATTGTTGTTTCCTTACATTGTGGACATTTTTTTTTGTCTCATAAAGTTTAACTTGCAGGTTTTGGTTACTCCCACACTAAGTTCACAAATTTGCCTGCTATGCTGATCCCAGCATAATGAAGATAATTTTTGATCAAAACTGAGAAAGTCTTCTTTAGGCATTCAAAGAGAGACAAAAGGAGGTACTGTAGAGATAGTAGAGATATCTTTTAAGCTCAAATGACATGTCAAAGCTTTTGGTGGAGACTGTAGTTTTGCAAGCACTACAGTTTCATGTAGACACTTGCAGTGCCAAAATTCCATTTTGTGGGTCTTTGTAAAGGCAATGGTTTCATTCTCTATGAATACACACACATATATATAAGCAGAATATAAATATTTTTGTGTGTTATGAGTTTTAACCCATGAGAAATGCTGTGATTAATCCTGTGTATATTTTTATGAAAAACCAAATTTCTGAATCTGTGTAAGGGAAATATTTTTTACTATTTTGTATGTGGCTGCTAGGTACAAGAGAAGGATGTTTTTTGTTGGCTTAAGAATTGAGAATTCAGGCAGCAGAATTTTAGACCTGTATTCTAGCTGACAAAGTAAAGTGGTGAAAATTTGATTGGGGTGAAATGGAGAGATGAATCTTCATATTCATCTCCATTATGTCAATTTCTTAGACCAAAATTGTTTGAACAAAATTGACCTTGAAATGTACACATAGTAGCAGCCACAAACATAACATCACAACACTGATTCTGATGGCTAATATTGTGGCATATAGATCACTCACAGAACAAGTAATATGTCTGTCACATCTGACATACATCTGTTCTAATTTTCAGAAAAATGCTAATCTGAAAACTTGTAATACACAAAATTTTTTTGTTCTCTAATATGTTTTTTACTCTTCTCTATTCTCATCATTTTCCTCTATCATTTTCTTCACTTACCCTCTAATCTTTTGATCGTCCACCAATCAGAAGGTTCCGTTGGTGAGCTTAGCCCAAGTGATCTGGAAGCAACGCCCCGTCCCCACTCCGCCTTGACCCCACTCCCCATCAATCAGCTGTCTCCACTTCGCTCTGCCTCAGCCAATCGGGGCCCACTGTCACCCTTCTCCCCCAGACAACTCAAGTACTATGCAGACAGTGATTATAAGTTGCCCACAGGTAAACAGTGTACAGCTTCAAGGATTCCTCCCAGTAAAACAGCTCTTTCTTCCAGTGTGATAGCTGTTTAGTCATGAAGCAAGGTCTTGGCCCTTTTTGCAGATGTTGAGCCTTTGCAACAGGGTTCATGCAGAGTCTTCAAACGTCTAGAAAATCAGCACCTGAATTTTTCAGTTTAAGAAGTCTGGAAAACGAGAAGTTTTCAGGATATGTGTGGGAAATGTCTGGACTTCAACTGAGCCTGAAAATATGTGAGAAATGTCATTGTAGGGTATATCGGGTGGATTTCCGAGTAGAATAGCAAAAATCAGAAATACTACAATCAGATTTGTAAATTGGTGAAAGTATGGAGGTTTTTGTTGGGGGTCCCAGTATTCCGTGCATTCTGGCTTGTAGCCCTTTCAAAACAATTGGCCACACTGTGTGGGCTGTTTTAACATATTTGAACAATATTGTTCTCAGGATCTAGAAAAAGTCTGGAATCTTATTTTTCAGATTCTATATGAATCCTGTTTGAAGTTCAGCAGCTACAATCTGTTATATATTAGCATATGAAATGTCAGTGACTTAAAGTTTAATGCAGTCCTACAAATCTCACATTATTTATAGACTTAAAATGTTGCCTCTTACAAAGAATATATTATTTTGACATTGATTATTTCAGTCTGATTTTTATCTGATTCTCTGAGTAAAGTCTGATTCACATTCTTAACAAAACTAACAATAACAAATAACATTTTTGTACAATGGTATACCACATCTCTGTTCAAATAAATGTGTGACTTGGTGTCTCATAATGTGGCCATGGAGCATTTATCTGCAGCTAAATAAACACAGAATATGCTCTATTGTATGCGGCACACCAGGGTTAAATACTGTGTGAAGTTAATTGTTTTGACTGGTGCCTAATGAAGGTTTTGAACTTTGAACTAAAAACTAAACACAAACTATGTATGCTGCAGATTCTTGCTTCACATGGATACCTAATGAACACATATATGAGCTGATCTGAGCACCATGATTTCATTAACAACGGTTTCACAAGCTAATTCTTTCTTTGGTTGAAGAATGCTGTTTTAATCCATTCCAGAAATGACACACGTTACATTACTTTCCTCACTGTTTTACCTTTAGGCACTAGCTTCCCACAGTCCAGTGTGGGGTCCGACATCCGCAGCCTGTTTGCCATTCTCAAACTGGACTCCCATGAGAAGCTTCGCAAAGAGACCAATGAGGGCTTGGTGGTTCTGAGTGGGGTGGAGGCCAGACTTAATGACCGTCTGAAGACCTACAAATCGAAATCTGTGTCAGAGGTAAGAAAAACATAGTAAATCCTGTCTATTTTGTCTGTTTATGTTCTTAGTTTTACAGACTGCAATAGAAGTGGTGAAACTTTCATGAGTTGATCTTGCCTTGCAAAAATTGCTTCTTGTGAAATAAAAAAACAACATTCCATTTAAAATTTTCAAAAGGTTTACCTCATATAAAATAATTTATACTAGTGAAATGCAAGTGTGGTTATTTCGTGTTACAGTCCCTCATTATTTGGATGTTACCAAGTATAGTTGGTCATGTTTTTCTATCGGTACGAAGCAAAGTTGCCAGTTAGGCAGTCCTGTAACGTCATCTCAGATTACTTTAGACTTTGCGCTCAGACACTTATAAGAAACTATCATGCAACAAGAAACTATCATGCAACACGAAACTATCACCCAACACTTGCAAAAAGCTTGTTTCTGACATTTCATGAAAACAAGATCTGCAAGTAATCCACTTCTGCAGTAGTCAGAGAATTGAACACCAGGTTGCCAGCCAAGGCTTTTGGCTTAACATTACAAAGCAATGTGTCATGGGAGACTTGCTTCAATTAGACTTCAAAATTTTAGCATTATATCTTCAGAGTAAAAAGAAACCATAGATTCCAAATTTAAAAAAAACATTTTCTGGCTGAAGCAGCACTCTATTTCTTTTTTTTTTAAATTTTTATAAAGTATCATAGCATGCCATGTTTCTATTATTTTTATCATGAAACCTATTTTTTTATTAAAGATTTTTACCGTTAGCTCATGAATAGTATTCAGCTTTTCTGCAACTAAAGTTGAGGTATTGGAAATGGAATACCGCTGCGTACTGTAAATGGGAATATGTGGATTGGTTACCTTATCATAGAGAAATGAAATGACTGTGAACAGGCTTTGGGAACTAAGAACAGCATGTACGGTTCTTCAGACAAAAACCAACTTTTGTTCTGCAGCAGAGAATATATGAGTGACTTTAAGCATCATCCATCAACCTGAATTTGCTGCTTATTCTGTTCTATTCCACTTTATAGAATGACATTTATCCTGTAAAATTTCTCCATTAAATTGCATTTTTCATAAAAGACATATTTTATATCTGGTCTCTTTTGCCATGCCCTCATCTTGGTGTAAAATGTATTTTGTTATAGAGCCTTTCATATAAGATGTTAAAATTTCCACAAGGAAAAGACACTTTGGAGCTCGTAGCTCATGCAGTGGTAACCAGAGAAAAGAAAACTAAAGCTAATGACATTTAAACATTGATGATCTAGTGGACAGACCAAAACTTATCTTTTGCATTTTTATTCCCCTGTTCACAGAGAATACGGGTAAATTGTTATATTATTGTCATGTCTTGTAGTGAATGGCATGTCATTCTTTTGTCTTGCCATGCTTGTTTGGACTGGAAGTACATCTGCATAGGATGCCATGTTTTCTCACTTTTAATTAGCATCACAGCTTTTAATTAGTTCGAACACTGACTTGGAATATGTACATGGAAAAGAAAGAGCTTTCTCTTCAGCATTCCTTACCTTTGTGATCTGGATGCAACAGTTAATAGCTCCAGCTTAGGTATACCTCAGAACTAGATGAGCAATCTTTTCCTTTTGGGCAGTTTTCAATTGACATGGAATTATCATGTGAAGACCGCATAGTTTTCAAGAATAGTCTACAACATTAAACAGAATAGAGTTTGACTGGTCTAGTGAAGAAACAGGACATTACTCACTCAGGTGTGAAGAAGATCACATCATGGCATGCTCTAAATATTCTCCCACGGTGCAAGGTAGAGAACAGTGAGTTAAACTTCTCTTGGAAATTGATGCGGGATTGAACATGAGTGAGCGAATAAATCTACCTCCAGTTCTTTGATCTCAAGTAATAAAAAGTGCCTTTGCTGTAACAAGAAGGAACTAGTGATGAGTGAAAATGTAATATCATACTACAATGCTAAAATGTCTTTTGGATAAACACAGTATATGTGGCCTTTGCATTCACAAAAATATTGGAAATTTTGCCACTTAATCTTTTACAAAGTACGAATAGTTTTGATTTTAGACTGGTGTCAGATTACACTTTTTCATTTTTTTTTTATAAACGCTCTGTGAATCTAATCCACGCCAAGTGTTTGTGCACACTCTGTTTGCCCAACCATTGTGAGCACATGTGTTTTCAGCAGGCATTTGAATTATCATCACTCAGTCTGCATGGCAAACTGATCCACCCAGCTACGCCTGACCCACATAGGCTAGTGCATAATTTTAATGCTTTTGATCTTTGACTTGTCTGACCTTTCCATAGTGGTTGTTTAATTTTTTAATGATAACAATTTTTCCATTCCCATGTTTTGTTGTTAGTGATTGCTACCAGTAGCTCCTGCATTCTTCCAAGGGTTGCTCATTTTAAAATTTCAGGGTGCAACAAGCTCTGGCTAAACTACTTTTTTTTTTAACCAACCACAGCAACATTGCACAGGGTGTACGATCTATAATTATGCCCCCTAGATTCATCACTCATCTGTGCATGTGGATTTATTCCTCTCATTTAGTTTGAACCACACACCAGTGTGCACAGAGTTGATCACGAAGCATTTTTAACCCAAAACTGTTTCTGGCCAAAGGAAAGTTATTGCTGTAATGATAGTTATAACTGTTCATCTATAAATTTACACATATTTTGGTGCAGATAGAAAGTGCTCATAATTCAGCTTCTTTAATGAATTTGGTGTATCCAGGTACTCAAAACTATTTTCATACTTTTTTTCAATCATGACCTGGTTCTACCCCTGTGGCTTTTAATGTATAAAATGCATCTCATAGATATCATTGGTGTTATCACATTGCTTGAAACATTTTTTTAATAAATGCTTGGAGTTGAATGCAGAATTTTTCCATGAAATGGCATTAAATTTTTTAAAATTATCTGCAGACTGATTACTTTTCAAATGACATAGAATTATCATATTAAAACTATACAGTTTCCAAGAAAAATCTCTAACATAAATCATTAAAGAGTTGGACTGACTTAGTGATTATGCAAGACATCTTATTGCATCACTAGTAATGAGCTAGGTGCAGGGAAGACGAGAGACCGCATGATGTTAGTGCAAAGGCGGTATATTGTCGAGGATGTGTACATGCTTTCAGTGAGTTCATGAAGTTTGGTTTGCATGGAACTACTGTTAATGCTTTTATCCCCAGGATGATGTTCCTTGCATTTAGTTATGAGATTCCTCTTGTTTGTGTCATGTGCTTGTGGCATCATTCGTTCCAGCTGTATGTTGTTTATTGTTGGTCCACCGAACCAAATTGATGGTCCGGGCTTTCTCTCAGTAAACTTGTTGAATTTTGTGAGATACGATTGCCAGCATAATGAGGTGTATATGTGGTACTCTTAGGTGATCACATGACTAAGGTAATAAAGGGTAACACGTAACTGAAACATCATTTTACACTTTGGTGTGCTATCTGTCAAGTGAAATCTAAGAGAGGTGCACCAGAGTTGCACACCATGTTAGATCAGTTTCCATTGAACATGCCTTGGTGTGCAATTTTGATGTACCTGTCTTTGGACTTGACATGGAAATTTTATGCCAAAGTGCAAAATGACACATCGGTTATCGGTTATCGTGACATGTTCTCCTAGTCAAGTGGCCAAAGCAGCCCACACCCAGAAAATGCTGCCCAGATCTTTTTTCTTATTTGATGACTTTGTGATCTGCTTTGGGTGTTTATACTACAAGTAAACAGTNGGGGGGGGGGGGGGGGGGGGGGGGGGGGGGGAGGCAAGAGAAAATGGCATGGCATTGCATGACAGACAGTATATGTGGCTTGAAACTTTCATCAGTTCTTTGCCATGCCCCATGATTTTTGCAATCTTAACATGCTAATCTGACTGTATCCTCCCCAAGCTTTTCAGCCCTTTACATTGAGACTTATTTAAGAGCTGCATCAAGTATAGTTTCAATATTTTTTTTTACATACTTGTGGCATAGAAGTATTTTTTGAGATTATATTTTTATGTCACTGTGTCAAAACAAACCACAAAAAAAACCAGCTATCTGATGAAGCATGTCAGCAATGCAAGACTGCTGGCCATCCATTTTAAAATGAGGTAGGAATATTAGGGGTATGGGTTACTAAAGAGTGGCTGACTTATGTCAGGTTAGGGAGAAACTGGGATTTAACGTGAAAAAATTAGGGAATTATGATAGGGGACACTGGGGTGTTTTTCAGATTAAGACCTGGTACATTTTGTAGTAGGTATAATTAAATATATAAGAAAATACTAAAATGTTTTTGCATTAATTGTAGTTTTCTATTAAGAGATTTCATAAGAAATATATGTAAGTGTTTTCAACATGGCCATAACAATTATGATTTTCCTCGTTTTCTGTCCATCAGAGTATGGAGTACAGCACTCTGAGAGAGACCTCCATGTCCTGTCAGAACTTGCGTGTGTGCCTTGAAGAGGCTGCTCGCCTCATTGGAACTGCCTGGATCACAGAGCTGCCTCCAGTGGACGCACGTGGACATTTCTATGATCCAGCTCTTGCTGAGCAGGTGAGTGCAGTGTGGCCATGTGGCTTGTGAATAGTTCTCTTAACTGAAGACTGTCAAGCCTGAAAACATAGTCTCAGGCCAGGCAGTTTATGCTGTGGTGTCTATGGGAGGGAACACTTTACTCCTGTTTTCCACTGGAGTCAAATGCAAATAAATACCTGACCTGGCCTTTGAGCTGAGTGGGATCAGGGGGCTGCACTATGGCAGCTAACTATGACATTGTTATAGATTTGATTTGTGATGTGTAGCAGTATTAAAATTGCATATAGGCACTGTGATTAATATGCATTGTTCAGTACATTCCCTTCAGAATAAATAAAGGTGAATTTGTTTGATCGAGGACAAGGGCTAAACTGTCTAGTGAATTAGGAAACTTAAGACAAAATGGCGACATTGTTGCTGCATGAAAGATGGAGTTTAAACGTTCTAAAAGGTTCAAGTTCTAAAAGCTGCTTAATGACAAATGGCTCCGTAACAGTGCATTGTGGCTTGCCCAGATTATTCATGAGGTCCTTAAGAAGAACCTTGAAAGTTCCTTATTTTTTTCTTATTTTTTTTCAATATGTCACAAAAAAGGGTCATGAATCCTGTTAATAATTTCTGTATCCTCCTTGTTACCTGACAGCCATGTGATTTTTTTTAAAAAACAGAATGAAAGCTTAAAGCGTGAAATGACACGACTGCAGTCGCGCTATGATGTGTTGGATCACACCGTCAAACAACAGCAGGGGAGGCTCACAGCTACCAACGAGAGATGTAAACAGTGGGAGGCGTCCCTCTATAAACAATGTAAGTATTCTGCTGTTTATAGACTGCTTGAAGCAGACTCAACAACCCTCTCACAAAATTGCTATCTTTTTCATAATTGTGGCTTGGACTGGTAACCAAAGAAGTGATTTTTAAAAATGTTTCTGTGGGCTCTTGCTTACATTTTTTTTTGAAGGTCGGATGAGCCCCATTAAGCAAGATTTCATTAAATCCATCCATTCTGAATATGCTGCATGGCTTAATCTGAGACTGCTGTTAAGCCAAGGATTTTAACCCTTTGAGTCTGGATTCCTAAGTGTGGAATTTTCGCCATGATGCTCTGCAGGATTTTCATTAAACTGGGATGGCTTGCATATGCAGTTCATTAAGTCAGGCACATGGGGCTTCATGGGGGACTTAGCCTTTTATTTAAGTGAACCATGAAGCAGGTTCAAGTATTCATGATTTATTTTTTTCAAGAACTAATCCAGTGTTGTTTTCAGTTGCCAAAGGACAGATGATATTATATTAACTCTGCATGTTCTGACCATTTCATGTCCTGGCAGATGAGATTTTCATCCAGCGCCTGCACAGTCCACACAACGTGAAACTCACCCACATCATCAATGGGTTGGTTTGAGTGTCGTTAGACTGTGTGGAGTGGGCTCTAGCCTTTCTTTATTTTGATTTCACATAATTATTTATTTCATATCTGTCCGGCTGCCAGTCAAGGTGAGGCATATGTGACTAAACTAGAAACTGAAATATTAGGCTATGAAAGTTATTGAGGTGATCCAATACTAAAATTTTTGTTCCTTGCAAAAGTTGTGAATAAATTCATTTCTGTTTACAAATATGTAAATTCTATAGGAGATTAATCAGTGATTGTAGAAGAACTCGACATTTTTGTGAGGCAAATTAGATGACTTTGATAGTGAGAAATTATTCTTCAATCAGGATTCTCTCAGAATTTGTTTCCATTGCTTAGGGATGACATCTGCCACTTCAGATGTTTATGTCACAGATCAGAATGATAGCTAGATCAATACATTTTTCACTGCGCCCACATGAACCTTCCATATCAGAACAATAACTTTATATAATCAGAAAGCAACTTAAGCCTTGTTTTGACTGGCTGCAAAACATTATCCCATATTTACACTCAACTATTGGTGACTCCAGAATGATTTTCCGTCGATTACTCAGTGCATACAATCTGTGCACCCACTTATGATCTGCTAATACAAATTAGGTATTTTCAGTTCTGTCATGTGACCAAGGGATTGTTGTTCACACATTGGTTTATTTATGTGCTCTGTGTATGACGGGTTGCTCTTGATGTATGGAGCATGTAAACAAACCGACTCTACAAAAATGAAAATACCTAATTAACTGACAGAGAAGTTCTAATTTGAATTTGAAATCAGAGCTTAGGAATTTCAGATCCAGAGATATTTTCTTTTAGCTATATAGTGATGAAACATTTTGTCTAGAAATATCAAATTAAAATCTAGCTTTCACAGTAACAACACTGAGGAGGTATGAAACTTCTGCAGATGACATGTTGATTTCTCAGAGACAAAGTAAAGACCTGGACATTGTATACATACGGGGACGCCTTCTTTATAACTCAGAGATCACATTTTATTTTTTCACTGCTCTGCAACTTTTTTCTCATGGCATCCTTATTCTGGCATCTTAATACTGTGAAGTAATACCCAATAAAACAGTTTATCAATGTTATCATATTATAATGCACAGAACATTCCTTTAAGGGAATGACTAAAGTTGCCTTTGCCTTAAGAAAGTGACTGGATGGCAACATGAATTGATGAATTATTGGGGACACAACATGGACACCATACATAACCCTTTCATGTAGTTTAGCAATTTACCAATTACTTCCTCAAAGGTATTCATGGGTATTTTAATGCACCATATTTTATATGGTAAAAATGCTCCATGAAAGCCTGCAAAGGTGGCCAGTAATGATTGCCTGAAAGGGTTATGGAAACTGGGAAACAGCAAAAAAAAGATATGAAGTATGCTACAAGCGTGTGTTATCTCACCAAAGTACATGATTTGTAAACAATACATTATATATCATAATAACCAGTGTGATATACAAGACATCATCCTTTGTTTTCACTTACTAAAATAAGCGTGTTGTAACATGTCTGCTTTCATGTCGCTGCTTGAAAGTAATACTGTCGTAAGTCCTTGAAGTCATATAAGGACTTACAACAGTATTATTCTTGGGCAGCAATATGATTGTGTGCTTTCAAAGTGCATTACATCACAGAGAACATATTCTGTAAAACTGTCCTAAGCCTTTCAGTACACATGATATATTGCTCTGTTATTTGCTAGAACTGTATTCATTTCACATATCGCAGTTTGTTTTACCCTAAAGGTTACAACAGTAAGTAGGACTACACAATCAAATCGACATGACCAACAGTCAAATAATTTTCCAGTAATTAAACTGATTCTTGTTTCTTGAGCAAAGGAACTAACTAACCTAGCAATCTTATAACTGCTGAATATCAGTTTTAACTTGAGACGGTTGGATGTCTGACATTTTGTGTCTGTCATTGCCAATAGCATCAACTCGGAAACTCATAACCAGAACGCTTGTAAATTTATTTAGGATTTCTACTACCTTGAGACCATGTGATTTGGATGGATTCTTTGCATTCGGTGAAAGGAAGTAGAACAATATCATGTGAGGTAAATGATTCATCTTGTTTGAAGGGAAACATGTATTTCAGAGAGTGTCTTGGGGTGCCAGTAATATTTATCATTTGCAGCTTCTTTGTTTCTCCTGTCTTTTTGAGAAACTTTGAGGAAAATCATCTGTGAAATCATTTTCAGAGAGAGGAGGGGTTGAGGGAGAGAAAAAGAGTAATCTTGAAATTATGTCTCCTTTGATTTCATAATATTATACTGTATTCTGTTTTCACTATTCTTTAGAAAGTATTATATTGATTTCTGTTGTATTATTTTCTTGTCATCTGCATTTGTCCAGTACTCATTCTGTGCTTTATTTGTGCCTGAAACAGGACATTCTAAGTATAGTCTGTTCTATGTCAAAGTTAGTAACAATCTATTTTTTTTTCCTTATAATTTATTTTCTATTTTTTTCTATTTATTGTTTTTCTGTTTATTATTTCTATTCTTCATGAAATCTTGTAGACCAATGGGTAACTGTAATCAGCTTATCAAAGATACACAAAATATAATATGTGATTCCTTTCCTGCTACCATACACACATATCTTTATGATAGAACATGCTGCATATAAAATACAGATCAGCTGATTTTATTAAAACTTTAAAGTCAACAAGTATAGGAATGTCAGTAAGAATGGAAGTTTGATCAACATGATCCCAGGCCATCAGGTGTGTCATGGTAATCAACAAGTTTATTGAAAGTTTATTGAAAATGAACCCAGACCACTTTTGTGGTACATGGGCTATACATTTAGA
Organism: Ellobium chinense; assembly: GCA_033807755.1. Lineage (NCBI taxonomy): Eukaryota > Metazoa > Mollusca > Gastropoda > Ellobiida > Ellobiidae > Ellobium > Ellobium chinense. The sequence goes on along the minus strand of JAWQUT010000083.1, from coordinate 1,847,046 downwards.
CATATTGACGACGGGACAGCACATACAATTGTGATGCATAAACATACATAGTTCTACAGAGCACATATTAGGCAATACATATCAAATTAATATCTATATTATTGCGCACGCACACGCGCGCGCACGCACACATACACCCACCCACCCACACACACATACACAGGCACACACACACACACATTCGAATATTCAGTGTTTATTAAGATTCAATAGTTTATATGTCTTCATTACTTTCACGCGTCTGTGGTTCACACTAACCCGTTTCTGATGACACAGCTTCCTATTTATTTGTAAGGAAATAATAGCTGACAAATTTCAATATAGTTTATATCACTGGAATTTTTTAAGCGCCAAATCAACAAATTTGGCTAGGTTCTTTAATGTTTCCACTTGTTTACTACAGAACAGTTCTTTAGTTTTAAATCTGTACATCAGTGGCTGTATGCATCATCCTGACATTAGTTAATGCCTTGCAATAACCACCCAGAAACTCCCAGAGCATTAAGAGTGTTCACAGTAGCCAACTCAATACATTAACATATGGATTATGTGTATAGCTACAGATAGTGATGTTGCAAATGCCAGGACACAAACAATAAAACAATCCCAACTATTTTATCTCACACATCTGTCAGATATGTATGGTCAGTCTTCTCAAAGATGTATGGTCAGTTTGTTTGGGGTTTGTTTTTGGGGTTTTTTTTTTCTTGTTTTCTGTAGCTCTCACTACACCAACTGTTCAGTTAAGGAATTTTCTGACTTCTGCACCCAACTTCTCATACTTCTTTTGACTCATCTCAGCTCAGAAAGTCTTAATTAAAACAAGTGCACTCCTTCTATTATACCTCAGCAACACCTAACACTCACCAAGATTTCCTTGATTGCAGTTACTGATGACATTTTACCTAATTATGATGCCAGTTCCTGATGCCACTAGGATGTCACTTTACATTAACAAGACTTATAGTTTCCAATGACACTTTACATTGTCAGGACATTTCATCTCTGACAATACTTTATATAACTAAAACTTGCAGTTTTTAACAATGTTTGCCATTACAAGGACTTGCAGTTACAGACTGGCAGTTTTGAATGCTGCTCTACATTATTCATGCTGTGACTGCATTTACCAATGATATCCAGTATAACTGGGACTGACAATTTCTAATGTTTTATACAGTGCTAGGAATTGCTGTTTCTTACTTCATATTATGTGACTAGATGTTAGCCAACTGGTTTGTTTTAGTATTCACTGTTTATTAAAAAAAAAAGACAAATGTTTAAAACTCTGTGAAATATTTCATCATGGGACCCTGTACTATAGCTAAGGTATAAGATTTAATGAAACTCTATCCCAGAAAGTATGGTATTCTTGGTACAGTTTCTGCCATCAAAGCATCCTCTTGATGAATGTGGATGAAAGTTGAGGCTTTTAAATATGTTCATATCAGCATTTAACAAGTTGTCTATATGATCCAATCTACCACTGTGACAAGTGCTTGGATAATTTTATCACCTGGAATGACTTTCTTACAAAGAGGAAAATCCAAAACTTTGCCATACATTATATGGATGTTCCAAATGAATCAAACAGCAGTATTACGACAGTTTTTGCACTATTTTATGCTTAAAAAATTCCCCAACTAGTAGATGTCATAGTTTTATAGGCTAAGGAAGTGAAGGAACTCTATGACAGCTACAGTGACTGGTTAATTGACACTGTATTTTTCCATCCCTGCAAAAACTTTATGAAGCTTTAGAATTCTGTTGATTTTCATAATTTGATTTGAGGAGTTTACATGTGACCCCTGCAGTTCAGGGGTCAGATAAAGGCCACTATGGTTAAGTCATCTCTCATTGTTAAACCATTTTGCATCACATCGTCACGTTTTGTTTGTTTCTTCCTTACAGTACACAAGACAACACAAGACCTGGAACAAGCCAAGGAAAACATTGACACCTCTTTAGCTGGTCTACCACCTCCACCAAGACACCAGAGCTTCCGGCATCTGAGCCCACTGAAGTCACCTCACAAACGTTTTAGCGATACCTTGTAAAGTAGCATGTTCAGATCTTTCAGTTCTTCTCCATGGACCTAATTTGCCTCAATTGCATGTTGGAAAATTTCCATATTGTCTTCTCGGGTAATCTTTTTTAGTCTATAAGAATAAATGGAGTGAATGAAATGCCAACATCATACATCCCCAGCATTTTGTGGCCCATAAATTTTAAAACTCTTTGCTACCACCTCACAAGTAGGTTTTGTGCGTATAAGATTAAAATTTAATTTATTGTTGCTGCTGAAATGGCTTTTATATCCCTGTATCAGATGAGTGCTAATAAAGGGACGATACCTAGGAATCTTAGTATAGTGGATGGTGATGTCATGGTTATTTCCCTTGGATCAACAGACTGCATTCTGTATGTCTTCCAGGCGATTGAAAATCATCAACAGGAAAAATTGTACAGCAGTAAAGAGTTTAGGATGTATACTCTTGTTTCCATACAGTAATGAAGGGGGTAACAGATACTGATTTAGGAAGCGGAGAGTTGGTCACATAGAAATCTGAGTTTACTGAGATTGTACATATTTGAAAAAAAAATCTGGCAGAGTTCATGATCAGATGGTTATCCAGTTTTTAGTAAAACTTGCGGTATATGGACAAGTTTTCTTAGAAGTCTTCCTTGCCTCACTGCCATATGTAGATCACTTAGTTCCCTACTTTAAAGTATTCTTATTGGCATATAGACAGCACTGCCTTTTGTTGTCCCAGATATTCTCTGAAACCACCATACCAAGTGTGTTCAACTCAACAAACCAAACTTTTGTCCCATATTTTTCCCTGACAACTTAAACTCACCTTCATATTATGTATATATTGTAGTATATGTGACACAAAGTTGTTTGCACAATTCATTGTTTGCTGGCATGTAAGTTTTAACTACAAATGCATGTTCACACTTTTCAACCTTTGGTCCAGTGACGCCCAGTTACAGAAAAATGTGTCATGAACTGTGATATCATTATATTTTTCTGCACATAATTCTGCAACCTGGATAGGACTTCAGGTTAAAATTGCACCATCTTGTCCAAAATCCAGGCACTCATGAGCTGTTCTACCCTTTTCTCACATCCCCACCTGCCCTACCCTTTTCTCACATCCTCATCTTCTTGTAAGATTTGGATTGATTTCATTGGATTATGCTGAATAATTTTGACATGAGATAGCTCCCACTCTAAAAAGTTTAGAATAAATTAAACGTAACTGAATTTCATAAATATTGCATTTTTAGTAATTCCGTAAGAGATGCTGGGATCATTGATGAACTGATATAGTGAGGTGCAGCTCAAGAAGTATTTTGCATCACCTGTAAAATGTGATTTTGGCACATACAGTCTGTTTTTGTAAACAGCAGAGAATATGGCAAAAATCAGATGGGACGTGAGGTTGGAAAGTTGCTTTATACTGCTCAAGTTTATGCACCTGTGAGCTTTTTACCTGCTCTTTCACAAGTCACCACTGTCACAGATTAAGAAACATTCAGCTTCTTGTTATGCTTAAGGTGATGTGCATAATTCGTGTTTGGAGAATGGACAGAAATTAATGAGTCTCAGTTTTTCTGTTTGTTAACTGAATGCAAGTTTCCCACCACAAAAAGTATTACTTTTTTGAAGCAAATTTTTACGTAATCAACGAACAAACTGGTGTGTATATTTCTCTCTCCCACCCACATTTCCTCAGTATTTAATTCTGCTTTATATTACAGTGTTACTTTTCTGGACATCAGTTGTCTTCCTATAACTTTACATTGGTTTTGTTTTTAACCCCCAGAAAACATTTGTCTTGCAGTCAATCAGAATGAGGCATAAGTTGCTTTGAAATCATTGGTTCATCTGAAAACGTCTTTAATATAATATCTTTATCAAGTGGAACAAATTTTTTGAAGTAGCTTTATTCTAGCCAGATGTAGTTGTTGGAAGTAGTGAAAGTTGCCTCTGTACATGATGAATAGTCAGAGAAAATAGCATTTTAAGAACAAATTTACATTTATCTACCTCGCAAAACCGCAACAACTTATCATTTGCCTATGAAATAAAGATTGAGCCCCAACGGTCTCAACCAACAAAAATGTGACCATTCGATATTAGAATGCCTTAATCAGCTTGTGAAGCTGACAGCTCAATCTGTTGTTAAGTGACTTAAGCCTCATTCTGTCTGCCCACAAAACATTTTTACATGATATATGCCATGCTTCTTTGACCTAAGTGCGTGGCATCAGATGTTCTTGACGGGGTCATGGAACTGTGAATACTGAATTAAATTATATTTGCATCATATTATGAATGATGAGCTAGGACATGCTTCACTGATTCACAGATGAATATTGCCACTCATTATACTTTGCTGGTGAGAGGCATAAGGAGTGATTACAAAGGGACCAAACTGTCTTCGAGATCTGGATCTAATCATCTTGTTGTTGTTGTTGTTTTTCTCTCCCTATTAAGGAATGAACGATTGTCGTGAAAATGAGATGAATTTATCAAAGGTTAGAACAAAACCACATCATCATTTTTATTTCTCATTGAAAATGCACTGTCTCCATTTAGTAATGTAACAGAGATAGCAGTTTTTCATTATAAAAAAATTCCTCACAGATGGTGTGTTTCTGCATCAAACCTGACACTTTGTACATACTACATGCTGCTGCATTTGCCAACCTTCATGTGTTTTAATCCATATCCTTGGCTTCAACCAGAACAACTAGCTTCATTTTTTTTCTTCATTAATTTATGAATAAGCTACATTTTTCATTAATCAACCATTGTATTTTCTTTTTCTTGCCCTACATGGTCTATGGTGATGTATGTCGTCTGTCCACATGAATGAAATTGAACAAAAAAAAAGACCACATGTGGCCTTTTTATTGGCCTGAAAAGACTTGATTCTTCATTAATCTGTTATGTGTTTAATTTTTGAGTTCTTACGTGGATTGAGGTCTATGCAACATTTGTGGGTGTGAGTCACTTTGGTCAAATATATAGGGTAATAGATCATCATAGCTACGCCATTTTGCATTTGGTGGAGAATCTTCCAAGTCAGATCCAAAGTGAACAGCACTGAAGTTGCATACCATGACATGTTCAAAGCAGACTTATCTCCAATTTTTTTAATTTTAGGTCAATTTGCCGAGAACATTTCTTGATGCGCAACTCTACTGCATCTCTTGTTTTTGACATGGAAGATTGCTTACCAAAGTGCAAAATGGTGTGTTAATTATGAAGATTTGTATTACTCTGCCCATGTGACTATAAGGGCCGCTGCATAGATTTTATTGGATACTGTCTTCAGAACAGGCTAAAGCACCTCATGGAAATCACCATAGCACCATTTGCATTGATTTTAATTTGTGGAGTATGATGTTGTATTAACATAGACAATGCAATTGCAGTTACCGGTACAATTGACTGTTGGCTCCACTTAATCACAACCCTTTGAGACTAAGATACAGTTGCAATTAAGAGGAGTTGAGATTTTCCAGTGACCATTATTACAGAACAACAACTAATGTGTTATCATTGTTATGTGAACAGTGGAAAGTTGTTTCCGAGTAAGCAGGAGTTATGATTACAGTCAACAACATGGATTTCCATATTATGAGATGTTTTTGTTCATGTCAGGAGATGTGCATATTTATTCAGAGCAACATTAATGACCACAATCTTATCTACCTATTGTTGGGACAGTAAGTGCCTTGCGGTTGACATAATTATGATCACAGAAATACTCATACTTATTATATGTATTCAGTATCTTCATATGAATTATATAAATATAATGACATCAGAGTAAAATGGTCATAATCTTCTGTAGCAGTCCTGGTTGCGGCTTTGTATTCTGTATTCAACAAGCAATAGAGTTACCTGTGTCTTAGAGAATATAGAGAACCTGTTTTTCATTTTGACACATTTGGAGTTGACTTACGCAACAGCAAATGTGCCCAGAGAGAAACTTCATGATCACAACCATAGTGTAATGCATTCTCTTTCCAAGATCACCATCATTCAAAAATATATATATCTGTGGTTTCTTAATTTTTTCCCCTTCCTTTTGTACAAATCATTCTGAATGATGCATCCTGCCCAGAACACACCCTCAAGAGGTAATATAGTAAATAAATAGAAGAGCATGCTAATGACATGACTACTCTTTGGGGAGACTATGTTGGGATCTTTTTATTTGTTGACCACTTTAACCCTTCCAAGCATTTGTGGGTATTTTTATGCATTTTTGTGCTTCACTTTCAAGTATCTCCAGAATATGAAATTCTAGAACATTGATACTTTATTGTATTCTCCAAGTTTCTACTTAGCAACACACTGATAACATTGAGCAAACACTCGCAACAAAAACAGCGTTTTTTACTACCTTCAGAGGCATTCATGGATGCTTAAGTTACCCAGACTCTTCATGGATGGGAGGCATTTGTGGGTAAGAAAAGGACCCATACTTTTCACCTACATGTCATAGTAGTCTAGTGAATTACTTCAAGCTTCCTGTAAGATATTCATGGAAACTAATGCATCATATTTTATACAGTACAATAGAGAGTGTGGGTAACTCAAGGCCCAAGAAGACTCCAAAGGTGACCAGTAAGGAATGCCTGGAAGGATTAAGCAAGACAAGGACAAGCAACGCAGGCCAAAAATAATTGATCTCAGGGGTGTCACATACTTAAAAAAGTTGCGTGTCAAGTTCTTCAAATACTTGTATCTCGGATTGGCATAAATGACCAACTGTCATTGGATTAGTGGTCCGTAATTTTATTAGCAACTACTCGTGTGTGTGTTGACTGGAGTGAAAACATGTCAAGCACTGGATAAGAAGTTGTCATGTAATAGGTTTAGTTCCATGATCATGAAATAAATGTCAGACCACCTGGAAATAAGGGAAAGTTCCAAGGAAGTATTTTTGTATTTTGTGCCAATATTGAATCATGCCAGCTCAGCCAGGGAATATATTATCAGAATCTTGCTGTGGGTGATGTTATATAATCAGTGTTAGTATAGTCAGTAGTCCTGGGTCCACACATGAGTGGTGTCTGTGTACCCGGACAATTTCATCATTAATCCAAATTTTAAAATCTTGTCGTGCTGTTCTAGAAAGAAACGCCCTCATCTTCATCCAGGCATTTATTTTGACTCCCATCTTCAAAATACCTATGTTGGGACATCTGCAAAACCTCAGGCTTAGATGTGCAGACACTGATTATGGTATGTTTATATAAATCAACAGCTGCTGTGTACACCAAGATCAAATTTTTAGTTCTATGCCTCAGCATTCAAGCAAACTTTAAGGACCCCTCAAATGATCTCTTCTGATTTATGATTTTGTGACCGTTGTTTATTTCATCACATTATTCTACATCTACCTGAGTCATTTTCATGATGATTTGTGGTGTTTTAGACTACTTAGTACTATGATCTCCCTTTCATCTTTTAAGCTATCAACGAAATCCATAGATTTTTTATTTGATCTAAGTTCTTCCAGCTTAATATTCATCTGCCTTATCATTTTTTGCAATTTAGCCTACAAGTACAAACTGCCAAATTCTTCAAAACCTCAGAAAGTGACTTACGTGAATGTGGAATGAGTATGATAGATAATAATCTTTCATTTTTGATTTGTAACAAATCCTATATGTGTATCCTGTTCAGGGATGGCAGAATGCAACAAAAATTGGGGGGAACCAAAAATCAGATCTGATGCTGAAAAATGTGTCATTTGAACAAGCATATGAGTAGAAAAAGATAACATAGCAACTTTATTGAACAGAGACCGGTGTGTTGATTTTGGTTTCCAAATGTTTTGTCTCGTTGCTGTTGCCATCTCTGACTGTAATTTCATATGCATTACGAGGGATGTTGAGCCACAAACAAAACAATACCATGGTCCATCAGTTGGGCCCACCTACTGAACTGTATCAGTGTTAATATTATTTTGATTTTTTGTTTTCTGAAGTATTCATTATTCACCAATTAAAGACAATAATGTGCTTTCCACCCATCTTTAATTTGTTGGTGTCGATTATTTGCGTGTTATTATTATGATATTTGGTTGCATACTTGCATACCTGCTTGCTTACATGACTGACTGGTTGGTTGGTTGGCTGGCTGGCTGTCTGGCTGGCTAGCTAGCTATTTTTTTTTTCCTTGGAGATGGGATGAGAGGGGATGGAGCTTCAACCGCATTTTTGATGAATCAGGGATAAGTTAAAAGTAAAAAATGTAGAATATTCACTGACAATCCTCAACACCTCGAAGTTCATGTTTTAACCTAATACTGGAAGGTGCAATCAAAGACTAACCTTAGTTTATAGTCTGATGCAAATACTGTAGCAGAATCCACGTGTGCTACTGCATATTGTTCTGGAGTAATACAATTTATCTCCTGAGACTCATAATGTTCTATAAAATTGCTGTTTTTGGAATACTGTCACACGTTTTGTGCAAATATGCCATAAATCTAGCCCAATGCTTGCGATTGTTCTGCAAAAACTTACTACAGGAGAGCAGGGAAGAAAGGGCAGGGGTGGGTGNGGTGGTCAAGGTATCTGATCGTTTTAATATGGAAAATCCAGATCAGGACAAAGGGTAGAGGTGAAGAGTAGAAATTTAGGGGGAAGGAGACTTAGGAGGCAGTAATTTAGGACAATATCTAATCTAGATGCGATTTCCCTTTCCCAAGCAGACCTAGGTGGTGTCCCAGGAATCTGCCTAGTGGGCTAACTAAAGTTGAAAGAACTGCTGTAGATCTGACATAAGACTCCATTCAGAGTTCAAGAATGCAAACTCGGGACAAACTCTAAAGTGGGAATTAGGGTGTGACCAACCTGATTAGTTGCACATGAACACTCTCTCTCTTTCTCTCTCTCTCTCTCTCTCTCTCTCTCTCTCTCTCTTTCTCTCTTTCTCTCTCTCTCTCTCTCTCGCTCTCTCTCTCTCTCGCTCTCTCTCTCTCTCCACAGCCCGTCCAAGATTACAGCATATAACACAAAATTTGCGACCAACTAGCAGTGAACAAATACACGTCACACGTTACGCCATTTTGTTTTTTATTGGATGGTCTGGTAGTGTTTCCCATTCCACTAAATTCCAGTGTTGAAGATAAATTTCATCACACAATAACTAGGACGGGAGGAGGGGGGAATAATAATGGAACATGTCATGTAGAAAAAAAATATTGAAATACTAGATTTAATATGCTGCGGGTGCAAGTTTTAATTCAAATCACTCCAGTTCAATGTCCTGGTCACACACAACGTAACAAAGTGGTCATTTGTCCTGAATTAGTTAAAACATGTAAGACAAATAAACAAATCATTTTGTGATACGTTATCATATAAAAAGGGAAAGGCACCAATACTGCACCTTATGAAGAAACAAAAAAAAACAACAAACAACGCAGCCATTGGAATGCATCATACCATCTCTGGTGAAGACCATGCATATCTTTCAAAGACAGTGATCGTAACGGATAATGTGTATTGAATCTGGGTATCGTAGAGAAAATATACTGGTAGTAAGTGTACAAATCCATCTCACAAACAACACGTCAAGAAGTCAGTATTGCCCTACACGGAATATTGGCTAATCAAAGAAACGATGTAACTGCCCAAGCTCTTATTACATAGCTATTCAACGCTATTTGCCCCGAGCCCCCTACGCACGTTTCCCTGATAAAAAGATCATGTCTTTATGAATAAACTATATAGCCAAACTGCAACCAAAAACGAAAGACAACAACTTAACATACACTTGTACTCACACTTATTAATCTCATCCATCCATCCATCCATCCATCCATCCATCCATGAATATGGGATGGAGCAGGCCTCTTCAAAAAAGATATGCCGTGCCTTCAAATACCAGAGTGTATGAATGTTCACGTAGACAACGCATCGGTATCGTAAAAATGATACATAATTATCTTGAAAGTATACTTCTGATACTTACCTACCCACTTCGGGGTTACCGGTACATTGCGTCTTCCTCTCATTCATTCCATTCATTCACAGTAAAATCACAGTCATACACTCACAGATAGAAGACAGGAGGCATAAAGGCGAAGAGGAGGACACATCTTTGTAGGCACTTGACCATTTCATAGTTGGAGCTTTGTTTCGCTGTTTTAGGCAGGGAATTTAAATGTAACTGTTAACAACCCTGGCAGGGATATGCACTGGCAAGTGTCGAGCTCTGTTCGAACCAGTGGGAAAAGGAAAATATCAGGACAAACAAACAAAACGGTGCTCAAAATTCGCATTGATTAGGCATAAAATTGGGCAAGCAGTTACAATTTAACTAAAAAGAGTTGGGGAGGGGTTATCAAGGAACATATTGGTCCAGAGAGCAGGTCAAAAGCCCATGTAGCTCACTAAGAAATATGAAAGAAAAATGTTCTCACAGGCCTGTAATGTACAGAGGTAGACAATTTAAATCTTGGCGTGTACTGCAACTATATACTCATTAATTGTAAATTATTTTTAGTTGAAAAAAAAAACACAACTCACCGTTGGGGCTTATTTCTCTTCCATTTATTAGAAAAGTAGGAGCCGCTCAGACATCACCATGATATAAAATTCACAGCACCTATTACACCAGTATTGTTCGAAGTGTAATAATTTCATTAATTCAAGTCTTATGCAGTTGAAATTTCACACACTGTATATTGGCAAATGACAATCTACTATTGTGCGTCCAACAATATGTACGTTCTCGGATTTTGGCGAATATCTTTTATTTGTTTGGATCAATCTTCGCCCAATTTTGCATAGCCTCCTGTTTCAATTTGTCTTGATAGAAACATATTTTTTCATCTTTATACAGTTACAGATAAAAAAGTTTTCTTCATTAAAGTATATAAAAAACTCAAGACACTCGATTGTTTAAAATACAGAAGTTTTACAGTTTTCACAGTTGTCTTCTGTTGACATCAGTTCCACATAAGAGCAAGTCCAAATATTTCAGGCAATGCAATGTTCTGTGTTTTAGCAGTCTCACGTTCTGTGTTCCGCAATTGAGACAAAACATTTTCTCCTCCCTCGTTGCTGTTTTTATCGCCGACCGCATCCGTTAAAAAGGACAAACTACTACGTCCACGACCAGAATTGACATAAAATAAAATACAACAGTCATCAGCAACTAATAGAAAGTCTCTTCGCTACCTCTGACTTCTTACTGTCCCCACCCCTTCCCTTCGTGTTTTATTTTATCAAAAAGAGTGTACAGTTTGATGGCTCCATCTCGATGCATTTCACCCCCTCCCCTTTTTACACATACAATAATACACACACTGATTTTGGCGCAGATTTTTTGGACTCCCGATTGTGCATCATTGTGCACACCCCAGTTTTTGTTCTGCGTAATGAACATGCCAAGCATTCTGATGCAAACAAAAGGCTGGTCTACACAAACATTAAAAAAGCAGACTCACAACTATTAAAATCTTAATATATTTTTAACGTCATGCCTCGACAGTATGATCTAGGAGTCACAGAAATAGCGCTCAAGGTACTAAATTATCACAAACGTGAGGCTATGAAAAATAGCCTTCAAATAGCATTAAAATATCCTTTGACACGCACCAGTGCCTGCACAGGCGTTACAAACATCACGCTTAGACGCTGGCAGAAGGATCTGTCAGTTCATAGGAATGACAGACCCAGTCAAAGAGGTCGCAAGCCACGCCTGGACAACTTTGACTTAGATTTGATAGAACAAAAAAAAGCCAAGAAACACAAAGAGCATAAGCTAAAGTAGATTGAAAAGTTAAATATTACAGGAACAAAACAACCTTGATATTAGAATTTTGAAACATGCACTACAATTATCCGTATCAAAAATGTTTGTGTTTAGAGAAGATGCGTATCCTCACGTCATAATCCACGTAGCTGTAAACCACCTTATTTTCGCGATTTCCTGTGGGTCGAGTTTTTTATATAAGTTGATGAAGAAAACTTTTGTATTTCCATCTTCGTAACCGTCAAAAAATAGTTTCTTGTCAAGATAAATTGAAACAGGAGGCTATGCAGAATTTGGCGAAGATTGATCCAAACAAATCAAAGATATTCGCGAAAATCCGAGAACGTATATTGTTGGACGCACTATAGTTCTGTATTTTATATCCAAAAGCTAAGAATTTAAAATCTATATATCCAACATTGGCTTGCCTGACATCGGCCCGTGTTAATTTTCTCGTCGTGACAAAAGGTCACTGAAATTAGCAATAACGACAGATATCTTTCTGCTAATATGTCCCAAATCCCCCCCCCCCCCCCCNCCTTCCAGTTCGCAACTACATGATTGGATTTTGTGAACTAACTGGACTTCGAATAAAGAAGCTTGTGTTATATATTTCTTGCTATCTTTTGTGCTTGTTCTGTCTATTTTTGTTTGAAAGGGGTGGGAGGAGAGAAAGGGGAGAGCAGAAGGGCATCCATGTTAAAACATTAAATGGCTGAAACTTGCTGTAGAACGAACTATTCACAGAAACTCTAGTAGCAAGTATACACGCACTTAGGCAATTACTAAACTTATTTTACCGTCAAGCACGGTCTAAGCATGCATAATAACCTTGTTAAACTTGTTGTTTAAGTCAGTTTATTACTGAACAAAAACTTTAAATATCATTAATTTTGTTAATACTACATTTCCAGACACAGTATGTCGTTTACAAGCCTCATTTGAGCACTGCCTAGACCACGAGATCTAGACTGGCACTCTTTGGGCCTAGTCTACCAAGGGTTAATAAGTAGTGGCTGACCCCATTATCCCACAATCCTTTGCGAAATCGGATGTGTACTGTGCTGTCTAAGACCGAGTGAAAGGCTTCCGGGGTCGCGCTGTGATGTGAATGAAAAGTTTGCAACTTTTGTTGTGAGCCCAGGGCATTCTTGGCACAAGATGGGTGTGACTTTTGTGTTTCTGCTTGTTGGATTACACTTAGCTTGTGGTCAGGACGCAGATGGGCAGAGGGAGCCCAGTGTGCCATGTTATGATGAGCAAAATCGCCCTCAGAGGTGCCAACCTCCGTTTGTGAATGCCGCTTACGGCAGAGTTGTTGAGGCTACAAACACTTGCGGCGTGAATTCCCAAACGGAATATTGCTTACAGACTGGAGTTACCGGTGCCAGAAAATACTGTTATGTCTGTGATGATACGGACGAGAACAGACGGCACCCGCCATCCTTCATGTCTGATTTCAATAATAGTACAAGGTGGACATGGTGGCAGAGTGAGACTATGTTAGAAGGAATACAGTATCCAACTGTTGTCAACATTACATTGCATCTCAGTAAGTATAGTCTAGCTGTCAGTAGTCTCAATAGTCTAGTTATAAACTGTTAATATTGTAATTTGATTGAGTCATAATATGCACTAGTCTGCTGTCCCTAGACTCTCCAGCTATCTATCAGGAGGGGGCTTTTTTTGTTTTGTATGATAGCCTCCTACTACACTACCTGACTGAGTGGGTGAGTCTGCTCAGCTTGGCCTTAGATTTTTCTGGTCTCCAAGAATTGGTTTTTTTAAAGATGGATTCAAAATAAATGCTTTTATGGAAAATGAAAGTATGTTTATTTTAGAATAGCCAAAAAATCTGAAAATTATAGATGATGAACAGAGAAATTGTCCAGGTGTGCAGACACTGATTGTGCACAGACACAGGCCAGACTCTACTGTAATTATATACTGTATATACGGTTCCTTTAGAGTCTACTCAACATCAGATCAGTCCTGTCAATGAAAGAATTTTAGGAAAGATTTCCGCAGGCAACAATTCCTGAAATAAGAACATACTAAAGATATACCCTACCCCTAGCAAACCCTAACCCCCTAACCCTACCCCTAACCCTAACCCCAATCCTGCCTTTACCCTTACCCCTAAACCTAACCAACGGGTTGTTGCCTGTGGAAATCTTGCAGAATTTTAAATCTTTTAAAGAGAAATTTTGACAAATTCTTTAATTTTCAAAGATCGATGTTTTGTTACTGGCGGAACCAGTGAAAAATGCGAGTTCTTGATTTTTCTCTGCTCTCCAAATATGTTTATATTGGAATAAATTGCACTTGCAAGTATTTGAACATGCTGAGGGCTTCTTTTGCCCCATACTGTGCGTGCATGTATGTATGTATGTATGTATGTGTGTGTGTATGTGTGTGTGTGTGTGTGTGTGTGCGCGCGCGCGTGTGAGAGAGAAAAGTTTGCCAAGACACCAGCTTGAGAAAATAAGGGCTGCTGGGTTGACTAGGGAAAGAGATCAGATCTTTGTTGCACTCATCTGCAAACCACAGAATTTTAGACTGATCCACTTGCAGAAATTTGGGCTGAACTGCTTTAAACTAAAAGTATTAAAAGCCATTTTACAAGTAGCTTGAGAGCA
>JAWQUT010000083.1:1785588-1826267 GCA_033807755.1 Ellobium chinense | reverse complement strand
TTTGGATGACACCACCGGAAGTGAACTGCATCCTTGTGGGACAATTCGCTTTTCCGAATCAGCCAGCCAAGTCATACAAAATGGGGGAGTGGGGTGGGGAGCATTGAATAAGGGGGAATACAAGAAAACTTTTTTTTGGCCATGTATCATAGTTTGAACTTACTCCAGTGAAAACCCGGTCAGGACCTCAAGAGAATCAGCTCATTTGTATGCCTTCTCTTTTTACAACCCCTGACCCCAAGTGGTGCTGCTGGAATTTAATATATGCTGGTCAAGGAAGCAACAAAATAAGACAGCAGCAGCTGTGCTCATTGCTCATTTGGCTCCTAAAAGGGTGGAAAAAAAAATACTTGACAGCTATGTCCCTTTAGTCAGTATATAAGTCCAATCTAGTTGACCTACATTAATTTACGGATAGTGGCTGACATTTAATTTTGCGGATGTGTAACCTGAAAAACCAAGCTACTGAGGGTGTATTACCCGAAGATTTGTGTTATTCAGAGTGCTGTTTATAAGAAACAAAAAATATTGAATGGCAGTGTGCTAGCAGGAGATTGTGATTGTGTGCCATTGTAAATGGATGGGAACGTGGGGCCCCACTGCATGTCATATTATGACATTATGTAATTATATATGTTAGCTTTGTTTTTCTGGTTGCTGACAGGACCAATTCTGTGGAATTACCTTTCCACCTCTTATGCTATTGGGATGGAACCTGGAAACACACTTTTGAACATCTGGAACGGATTCAGTAGGTCGACGTGGCCTGCATGTCGAGATGAAAAAAAAAAAATTTGCAAAATGGGTGGGATATGTAGAGTTTATTAAAGTGAATGTGATTATTACTCAGCTGGTGCATGAATCATTGTGGAACGGTTGCTTTCGAACATTTGGCAGAACACTGAGCAATGCCTAATGATCCCAGAGAAGGTTTGCCCAGCCCTCTGAAAAAGCCATACCGGAAAGTTCAGCGGTTCGGAAAGGGTTAACGTCGAACGAGGCGAAAACTAGGTCAGGAAAACTGAAAGGTCAACACGTCCGGTGGTGGCAGACGGAGACGATTGTGAAAACGGTTCTCTAATGAGGTCGAATATGGGTACCTGTTTCGTGGCTTTGTTTTATTGAGTCATCCTTAAAACATTGTACGTGTCCTGGCTAGCGGGGGCGTGGGAGGGTTTAAGGAATGTTGGAGGATTTTTTTTTATATTTGTTTTTTTTTCCACCGGCTCACATGACCCCGTATTGTATACTTGTCATCTGACGTTATCCATAGTGTATTTGGTTTGTTCAAATCTTAGCTTCCTATTAAGGTCATTTTTTTTTTTTTTGTATCACGAGTCCCTCAGTATGCGCTGCTTGCCTCAGCAGGTGTCAATTTTTTTTGTTTGTTTTTGTTTTGTTTCTGTTCACCGTGTAATGAGCGAGAACTTGAGGTTTTGCACTTATTGGTGGAAAGGGTTATGTTATCACTACGTAATGACAAGATATTTTAAGTTGGTTTTCGATTACTGTGCACTTACCTAGAAAGTACGTTGTATACGCTGGGCGCGCCATTCGCAGACTTGGTTTTCTTGAACATGTTAATTGTGTCCTTTCTGAAGCAAGACTTGCTCACACCCTTCTGCCCTCTTCCATCTCCACCTCCAAACAATACAGGCTACGCAAGTACCCGTCAGTCGCAGGCCGAGAATCACTGTACTTCTTAAGCAATCTTTGTCGAATAATTTGTTTTCAGTGTCTTCAATACATACACAGACTGCCGCTGGTACTCCTCAGATCAGACCGAGAACCGCTGTACTACCATGATACTCACTCATTAGTCCCCACTTTCAAGAGACAGGTGTAGTATAGCCGTAATCGTGCAGACGCGCCTTAAAACCGTAAACAAACAAACAACATGATCGAAATGAAAATTCTCAAAATTCTCTGTCAGTGTGGCTATAAAAAAACTTGCAATTCGACAATCGGAAAATGTTAGTAGAAGTGGCTGAAATTTATCAGGACTTACAGCGCCTAACCTCTCCTTCCTTCCTCACTCACTCTCTTTCTCTCTCTCTCTGTAAAATGAAAAACTGTGTCAAAGTATCAACGTAGGGAGCTAAGAAGGGCGGTATATCAGATCTCTATCCCTTTGTTGACACACTTGATCCCTCCCGCCTCTCTAACTTAGGCTAGACTACCGCAGGGCTCCCGTCACGCACAGCGCGAACACCCTTGAACATGACTGTATCCCTTTCCAAGCGTTCTTGTTTCACCCCTCCCCACAATAAACCCAGACAACCGCAGACTGTCTCAATCTTATCTGTCTTCGTCAGATTGAAATTAATTTTTTTTCTAGTGCTGCGATGACGCGTCGGTGGCAATCACCGTCGAGACACCGGCGGGCGACACACGCGACACACTGATTCAAGTCTACGAAACCAAGTTTAAAAATCTTCAACGCTGCCACGCAACGAGAAAACACAGTATAATTGGTATTTTATTTGCACTTTCAAGAGTCAGCTCCTTGGGACTATGAAAATAGGAGACCCTCACTCGGAGAGCGAGGCAACAGAAAAACATCAGGGGAAGATATCCTAGTCTAGCAAGTCGAGCCCTTTGACTTGACGACACTCATATGAAAATATGAATTTACAGGAGCTGCGAGAAACCCTGTGAGTCGGACATTGTAGTAATCTGTATGAACTGCAACGTGGTTCAAATTTGCGAAAATTACGATTATGCGGATTCAGCAGTGTATTAATAATTATTGTTCTCGGCATCATACGGTGTTTTGTCGTCGTTCAGTAAAACACCCAGTTCGTACTGGGGCCGTGGTGTTTGGTTTGCTGTGATGAATGACGGTTGAAGAGCTGGTCTATATTTACTAGGGAGGGGAGAATCTCGTTCAGACAAGGTGAAATACTAACTTCTCCGTTCAGTGAATGGGAACGTAAGATACAGGATCATTAATGTACTTGGTTGTCGACGATCATTCATACGTTCTTCAGCTGAGAACGGGCTTGATTGCTCTATCACATGTTTCGTGCCTTGCTGTAGTGCTTTGCCGTGAGAAATGGGTTGAAAACTGGGTCGGAGTAGCTCTCCACACCCTGTTGTGACCGTGTAAAATCTGTACTGTACGTTTTATGAGCGAATCGCATGATCATTTCCACCAGATCTGCCCAGCCGCGTCAGCAGAAAGAGAGAGTGAGAGAGAAAAAAAAAATCCAGGGTTTGGNGGGGGGGGGGGGGGGGGGGGGGGGGTTATTATGTACTGTGGCCATATATCTTAAATATGAATATCTTCAATTCAGAATGTTTATTGGGTTCCAGGCCAATAAAATAAATTCAACACAAAAACCAAACTAGCTCAGAATAATCTAGCAGTGTAGGGGAGAGAGGAAAGACCAAAGAAGAAATATAAATGTGATGATGGAGGGAAGAAAAGAAAGAAGGAAAGAAATGAGGAAAGAAAAGAATAGGTTGGAGTTGTTGCATAACAAAGAAATGATCCAGTCACTTTCCTTTCATGCATATAGATAATATGTTTCATCAAGTTGCAGGACACTGAATAATATGAGGCACTCTCAAATTCTAAAAGACGACAGGGACTTGACCGCCATTGTGTTACGCTTTTGACGAAAGTTATGTTGTTGTCTTGGCTATAGAGTCTGGTTGATAGTTTACATGACACAGTCCTTTTGCGGCATCATACCTTCTTATAACCACCACCACCACCACCACCACAACAACACAGTAACAAACTAGATGCAGTGAAATGAATCGAGAAATTCTCTCCTAGTAACTTCCTTGCAGCATCAGAACCAGACCGCTTTTTGTTTGTTCTATTGACCTGTGATGTTACAGAATGTACTTGAATTCCTGTACTTGTATAACGGCCATGGCTATAACGGGAGCATGGCTTTAATGGGGGAAAAGTATAATCCCTGCTTCCACTTCTTGGCTATCATAATAATATAGTAGAAAAAAAAAACCGAAAACTCTTCTGATAACGAAACTTAGTAAAGCTGATGTTCTGAGACCTTACATATTATTTCTCTGACAAGTAGATCAGGCAGTGGGGACTTAGTGCATAGACATACATCATATACATAGAGGTTACAGACCTGTAAGAGGATTGGACCCTTTTTTCCTCTATGGGCTATATTAACATTTTGAGCTGCCCTCTGAACCCAAAGATTTAGCTTTCACCCAGACCCATACCAGATTGAAGCTCATTGTGTGGCCCAAATTTTAAGACTTACCCAACCCTAGCACGCCCGTTGAAATTTTGAGCTTGGTTGCTATTTGTAAACACTCATTTAAACAGAGCCTATTTTTTTCACTGGTCAACGCCAAACCCCTCCTCTTCCGCCTGAGCACACCCTTGACCTGGCAGTTCCAGCCCAGGGCTAAATAGTGCCTGGTAAAATAAAGTAAAATGGACACAGATTCCCATGATATCAAAATTTCCCCCCTGGAGCCCTTATTACTGGAAGCAGGGCATGCCAACTGAGGGAAAAGGGGAGATGAAATATACCCCCTAGAGTATACTTTTATTTTCCTTCCTTGAACAGCAGTTCTTGGTATTAATCATTCATTGGGTTTTTTATTTTTTTTATTTTGCGTTGATAAAGATAAGCTGACATCTTGACTGTGTACATACAGAAACTTTTCTCACGATGTATCTACTGCCGGATATGCCAAAACGACAGATGCCAACATGTGTAGACATAGCTATGAGATCTATGAGGCTGCTTAATTGGAGCATGGTTATAGCGAACAAGTTTCATAAGTCCAGGTCTGTTGTTACAAACGTGTCTGCGTTTTACAGTATTAAGATGTAGACGTTTTACTGCATTGAAAACAAGAGACGTTTTAGATGAGAGAGAGAGAGAGAGAGAGAGAGAGAGAGAGAGAGAGAGAGAGAGCATGAGCCGACGAATAGAAAGTTCATTAGTTAAGTAGCAGCTCCATGCTAACCCAGTCAAAACTGTTCCGTTTTTGTATACTCTTACGACGGTGTTTCCGGTGAGACGGGTGCGGCCTAACCTTTCATAACATAGGCCTGGAATATCTAAAAATAATTATGAGCTTCGGGTGTAAGACGCCAGGCAGAGAGGAACAGGTGTGAAGGGGGTGTGGAAAAAGAGAGAAATTTCTACACACGTTCCGATGTGAGTGCCCTCATTTTTACATATTGCTTAATCACTATAACATATAGGAGACATGATGGTGTACGATCTCAGAAAGAGAGAGAGAGAGAGAGAGAGAGAGAGAGAGAGAGAGAGAGAGAGAGATGGGTTGTGTGACGCTCTCGACACATTTAGNATGCTCTCGTAAAACTGTATGCACTTTTATACGGTATTATGCATCTATGACATTCTCACTTGTAGATGTAATGAATATCTAGGGCATTGGCAAAAGGGAAAGATTTACTACCCAGAAACAGGGGAGACAGTTTATGTCAAAAACAAGGTCTGACGGCCGGGATTTTTTTTTTTTTTAAGAAAATGCAGTATCTATCAAAGTTACTGTTTTTTGTCACTTAAACCAAGCATGACCATCGATCTGCCTGCGGGGTGTTCGGTCTGTTTATAGGAGAATACCTAGCGTTGCATAAGCTTTATGACTGGTTATAGTCAGGCCCCCATTTCTTTGAATTCCAATCAGATTACTTCCTGTAAAGGATTCATTTGCTTAACAAAGAACTGTTTCCTTACCACCCTATCAGCTTCTATTGAGCGATATATTTCAAGAAGAACCCTTAAACTAACGCCTCTTCAGCAAAGCAGGGGGACCCGGAGGATTATTTTTAAAGGGGGGGGGGAGAAAGGAAGAGAATTACGCTACTCGGGGTAGATAGATAACTCTAATACGCAGCAACAACAACAACAACAATAGCAGCAGCAGCAGCAATAGTTGCAGCAGTAAATGAAGATGACCTAGTCTGCCATTCGCTTTTGGCTGTATAATTCGTTTGTAATATTGTGTATTTATATGTATGATGGGTATACTGTTCTACTTGTATGTGATGTACTATGATTATGAATGGATTTATAACATTGTACAAGAGTGTAAAAAAAAAAAATCTTATAGGATTAAATAAAAGTAACAGTTAACTTATTCTATCTGCTGAAGTCTGCGCTGCCGATTATGTCACTATGCCAAGTTGAAAAAAAAAAAGGAAAACAAATTCTCAGTCTAAAGTTTTGTAAAGTGCTGACAATTTTTGGAAACGTTTGCATTTTATTTTAATATCATTATTATGTACAGCACCGTGAAAAGGGGTCGGCAGACATCCACCACCTGTCTAGTAAGTAGGATAGATCATGTGCATACATTGTGTTTTCAAATTGGATACGCTTTGCTTCCTTTCGTGTCTCTTCCTGTGATGACCCTGGTCCGTGTCAGGAATGTGGAGGTACATAATCTACATCTTTCATTGTCCCGGGCGCCTGGATGAGGGATCGTGTCTTTTGTGTAATCATGTCGAGCTTTTTATTGGGGAGGGGTGGGGGGAGGGGGGGGTGGATGAGAGCTTTGGATGAGAGGTGGAAAAAAAAAATACCGTGGTACCGTGTATTTTTGTAAATATCACGCTGAGATTTCGAGTTTATGAAGTGTCTCTGAGAGAGAGAGAGAGAGAGAGAGAGAGAGAGAGAGAGAGAGAGAGAGACACACACACACACAGAGAGTTGTTTATTATTTTGTTGGCTTTTTCCCGGCCATTCCACCGTAACACACATATTATAAATCATAAAGAACATACACACAGAACTCAAAACGCCGCATACCCTGCTGCACTCAGCTCTCAACCGTTCTAATCCATTTTCACTTCATTTCAGTCATTCCTGTATTACAAAAGTATCCCTTTCAATCACGTACACTTAAGGACTCTGCTAAACTCACTGACACAGGAACATCCACCCAGAGAGGAAAGAAAGAGAGAGAGAGAGGAGAGAGGCAGAGGAGAGAGGCAGAGGAGAGAGAAAAAGAGTAGAAAGAAGGAAAGAGAAGAGAGAGAAGAAGAGGAATAGGAAAAAGAAGAAGAAGAAGAAGAAGAGTGATTGAAACGATATTCAAAGGAAGAGACTAAGAAGTCTGGATCGGATCAGAGCAGTGCAGCCAGTATTCGGTGTTCATGCGTAAACCTATGTGAAGTTTTGCTGAAGTCTGCTTTTTCTAAAGTCGAGCTGCACTTACGGACGAGACACATACATTCATTCAAAACATTTAAAGGTCTGCAGGAGGTATGAAAGGAAGGAAAGCATAGGTATGAAAGGAAGGAAAAGCATAATGGGACACCTAACTAATTTGATTTCAATCGCACCGTTCATATTGAGTGCTTTTTTTTTTTTTCTGACTTTGACGAGTACATTTTATCCTTCTGCACAGAAACTTTGCATCTCACTATCTTACGGTTCCTCCGAATTAAATATTAGTGTCAAGAAAAATGGATACAAAGACGTTTAGTATTTGAAATATGAAACCACTACACTGTACACCCAACTGAGTCCAAGCAGTATCCACGACCAGTATTAATTTGTAGGTGGCTTACCTTCCAAGTAACTTCCAACATTAACCATCAGATGGCGCTTGTTTGTATACTCTCGCCTTGCGCTGTTTTTTTTTTTTTAAAAAGGGTTTTTTTTTTNGGGGGGGGGGGGGGAGGTTACAAAATCAGTCATTATTTTATGGGGTGTTCGAGCCGTCATCCTTTCATTTCTTTGCGCGATGTCGGAAAAAATCTGCACGAACAGCACGTGACATCCACATATAGTAGAACCTCGATACAAAATATGTCATATTGCGTGGAAAAAGGTAGTTATTATTTATACTTTATATCGAGAAAAGGTATACCTATTATTGCGTTATATTTAATGTCGAGGAAAGGGTATGCTTAATATTGCGATATGCTTAATGTCGAGAAAAAGGTATACTTAATATTGCGGTATACTTAATATCGAGAAAAAGGTATTATACTTAATTTTGCGGTATGCTTAATATCGAGAGAAAGGTATACTTAATATTGTGGTATACTTAATATTGCGGTATACTTAATATCGAGAAAAAGATATACTTAATATTGTGGTATACTTTATATCGAGGTCCACCTAAATAATAAAACAACATTAACAAATAGTGACTCTGTGTATGTAAAAGTCATTCTTAATAACGAGGTATACTTGTTAAATGAGTACTTAATATCGAGGTTCCACTGTAATTATCGTCGCGTTAGTCTCTCTGCTAACTTATCACACGTTCCGTGGCCGTGCGATGACCCATTCACAGACGTTTGGCATTTTAGATTTGCTTGGCAAAGTCAACATTTAGACTACGGCAGTCTACTTTTTTGTACACCTTTTTTTTTTCTCTCTCTCTCTCTAGGGATGTTAGGAAGGGGTAGGAAGATACAGCATTGGGCACATTTATTCTTTGTCACTGATGGCTGCCCTTTTTTTTCTACAGTGCCCCGTCTGGGATATATAGACCGCGGTATGTGTCATATTATGTGACAGTATGACTCATTTATTGCACTCCTACAAGGCCTGCTTGCATAATTCAGCGTTACCAAAGGCCGGGAAAATTATGGAAAATTGCCATGGACCTTTCCAGGTTTAGAAAGTGTCAGGAATGGGCCAAAAGAAAAAAAAAAAGCTGTCATGGAAAAATCATGGAAAATTAAAAAAAAAAACAAATTTGGATTGATGGTTCAGAATTTTAGTTGGAATGTTTTTCCTTTGAAGTGACCAAGTGAAAGCTTATTGAAGACTGTATGGGTTTCATTTGACTAAGTTTATGAAGTGATGGTTTTAGTTTTTTCTGATATTAAAAAAGAAAAAAAAAATTAGACCACCTGGAAACACCAGGGAAAAGTCAGTGCAACAATTTTGTTTAACACTCACTGACACACCTGGAGAAAAAAAAAAAGTTATCTACTCTCTGGCCCTAATCAGTTTGTTTCGTTTCTGTGTATCTGCACATTTAACACTCAGTAATTTCAATGTCAGTATCAGAACTTTAGCTATGGAGCGATATAAATGGTGACAGGTTGATTGCCTTAGATGGTCTGTTCATGCAGTGGTATCGATGGTCTCAATTACTGAAAGGTTAGAATGCCTCTTAATCTGTACTAAGTATTAGAATCGATATAAAATTTGACACATTCGATATTTAGAGCATGGAGAATTAATATGGTGATGCCTTAAAATTCAGGTATCAGCCCCAATAATATACATATATGTATTAGTAGACTGGTGTATTGAATTAGAAGGTGATTACAGTAACACTTCTGCTGTGAAGGTCCCTGTGATAATCTTTCTGTTTTGTGTAAAAAAAAAAAGATGCAAACTTTCTGCCTTATTTGGGTACTGATGTTAATTTTGCCGTGATGCACCAGTTTGGACATATTATGTCTTGATGATATCTGTCAAGTTGGTTTTGAAAAGTGGAACTTCCTATGTAATGGCCTTCCTGTTTCTCTTCCCCAACCTCCATGTTTTTTTTTGGCGATTTTTTCTCCTGGTTTGTCTTTCTTTTGAGAAGCAGCTAGTTTCTTCCCAGATGTTCTTTCTCTCTGTTTACTCTTCTGAGCTGACCTCAGTAGGCACTCCCTGCTACACTCTTATACATCTTAATTACTCCTTTCCACCTTTCTTCTGGCATTATAGTGAAACGTATTGCCTTCCTGTCCTCTTCTAGTTCTTTCTTTCTTTCTTTCTTTCTTTCTTTCTTTCTTTCTTTCTTTCTTTCTTTCTTTCATGGTTCTGCCTTCCTTCCTTCCCCTTCCCTTATCTGTTTTTTTTGCCCTAACTACACAGCTTTTTTCATTCTTCATTCTGCCCTCATTTCTTTTTTTTCATGGTTCTTCCTTCCTTCCTTCCTTCCTTCCCCTTCCCTCGGCGGTTTTTTTTTTCCTTTGCTCTAATTACACAGCATCTTGCATTCTTCATTCTGCCCTCATTTCCTTTCCACTTCCTTCCTCTTCTTTCTTTTATAATTTCTCATGTGTTTGCCAGCCCCTCCCAGCTCTCAGTCTAACTTTATGCCGCTAAGCTGAACAAGAACGGAAGCTGTGAGAACACATTGACACAGACAGGACCCAGGACACAGACCCTGTCCCAGATATGACTGATAATAAAATGAGTAATCACAGCATACATGAATACTCTTCATCCTGGGTCAGTACATTTTTTTCCTATTTTTGTCTTTCTAGGAATGGGTGACGGCCACCGATATCAAGATTGTCCTCACCCGCATGAACACCTTTGGTGATGAGGTGTTTGGAGATGCTCAGGTTCTCAAGTCTTACTTCTACGCCATCTCAGATTTGGCTGTTGGTGCCAGGTAATCTGTCACGATTGTTTGTTTGCAGTGACTAAATGGTGCATGAACTGGCCAACTGACTGACTGCCTATGTGACCGATGGACTGACTGATCAACTCACTGACCGACTGATGGTCAGTTTATCTGTACATTTGTGTGCCTGTCTATACATAAGGAAGTCTGTCAGTTTGTCCATCCATTCACCCCAACCAGTTAGCTGATTGACTGACAGACTGACCAATGGGCTGGGATGAATGGATAGACAAACTGACAGACTGACTTGAGGATAGACAGATAAACAGACNTCCTTCCTTCCTTCCTTCCTTCCTTCCCTTATCTGTTTTTTGTTTTTGCCCTAACTACACAGCTTCTTTCATTCTTCATTATGCCCTCATTTCTGTTCTTTCATGGTTCTTCCTTCCTTCCTTCCTTCCTTCCTTCCTTCCTTCCTTCCTTCCTTCCTTCCTTCCCTCNTTTTTTTTTTTTTTTTTGCTCTAACTACACAGCATCTTGCATTCTTCATTCTGCCCTCATTTCCTTTCCACTTCCTTCCTCTTCTTCTTTTTATAATTTCTCATGTGTATGCCGGCCCCTCCCAGCTCTCAGTCTAACTTTATGCCGCTAAGCTGAACAAGAACAGAAGCTGTGAGAACACATTGACACAGACAGGACCCAGGACACAGACCCTGTCCCAGATATGACTGATAATAAAATGGGTAATCACAGCATACATGAATACTCTTCATCCTGGGTCAGTACATTTTTTTCCTATTTTTGTCTTTCTAGGAATGGGTGACGGCCACCGATATCAAGATTGTCCTCACCCGCATGAACACCTTTGGTGATGAGGTGTTTGGAGATGCTCAGGTTCTCAAGTCTTACTTCTACGCCATCTCAGATTTGGCTGTTGGTGCCAGGTAATCTGTCACGATTGTTTGTTTGCAGTGACTAAATGGTGCATGAACTGGCCAACTGACTGACTGCCTATGTGACCGACTGACTGACCGATCAACTCACTGACTGACTGATGGTCAGTTTATCTGTACATTTGTGTGCCTGTCTATACATAAGGAAGTCTGTCAGTTTGTCCATCCATTCACCCCAACCAGTTAGCTGATTGACTGACAGACTGACCAATGGGCTGGGATGAATGGATAGACAAACTGACAGACTGACTTGAGGATAGACAGATAAACAGACATACATGAAGACTGACAGGCCAGCTGGCAAACAAGTATTTACAGACGGGACAGAATAGGATAGACAGAAGATCAGCATGTACACTTAGTATGCTCGTTCTGTATGAGTGTCAGTGATGGGAAGTACATGGTGCACTATCTGTTTTGCATCCGTGCATTTTGACTGTGTCCTCAAACCCACATCAGTCTATTTATTTGCTTGTGAACAAGTGCTTTCTGTTTCTGTTCGAATTAATTTTTGGAAAAATTACAGCTCCCATTCAGACTGTCGTCATTGGCAGGTTTTCATAGAGTAAGGGCAGGCATCAAAAGTTACAAGATCTTATGAATTAATTGATCCTCCTGATGGATGATATTTTCTGAGCACAGTAATGTTCTGCATACGTCAGTGCATAGCTGTTTAAAACTTTCATCTCAGAAGTATAAACATAGTTTTGTGCACATGTTTGTTACATGAGTGTGATGGCTGAAGACATGCAGCGAAATACATGTAGATAGCAGGGAAAGACAGGAAGTGTTTAAGAAAGGTCGGGACAAGATAGGAGTTAGCAGTTAGGATATGACAAGGACAGTATTCTAGCACAGTTCCTTTAGAAAAGGGACAATATTGCAATTGTCAGCAATTCATTTAAATAAAAAATAGCATTGTATCATCTGAAAATCATTGTTTGCGGTTAAGTTAATGCTGTGATTAAAGAAAGAATGATGATAGAATTTTGAAATACTTCATGTGAGTTATGCAGTACCTTGTCTCCTGCAGGTGTAAGTGTAATGGTCACGCCCGTGCTTGCCGACCCGTGAGGGGTCAGGACTTAGAGGACAGGCTGGAGTGCGTCTGTGAACACTACACTGCAGGCAGAGATTGTGACAAATGTTTGCCATTCTACAATGACCGCCCATGGGGTCGGGCCACGGAAAGCAGTGCTCACGAATGTCAAGGTGAGCAAAAAAGCTGTTTTGTAGAAGCTGTAAACCAAGAGATTTCTCTCATTTCAGGAAAAAAAACAACTGCAACATGTTATATGTGCGCTTGTATCAGTTCCACTGCCTTTAAACTTATCTCTGTATTGAAGTGCCGCAATTTCATTCTGTATACACACAATAAGTATTCTGTCTTGATATAAGATAAATACAAGGAACTTGCTCAGAATATCAAGATATGGCCTGCAGAGTTCTTTCCTTTTAATGATCCATTGTATGATAAGATGAGTGCAAAACCACAGTATCGGGAAAGATCAGTTTGCCTCAAGCTGTGGTAATAAGTTAAGATCACTTTTTCTACTTACAAACATTTCTAGAGATAAGTTAATTCACTTGAACCTGATGATCTCTAAGAATATTTGATTTTATTTCATGCAGTCAGAAGTTTAAGGTAAGTAAATGTGCCAATTGTAGCTGTACATTTTGCTTTGGGCAGTTTCTGAACATGTTCACAGTGATCCTTTTTCTGTCTTTCATATTATCTTCTCAAAGTCTTTGACAGTATTAGTTCAGCTGTAAAATTGTCTTGTCTTTGGATAATTTGTCGTCATTTTGACTCAGATATCAGCATCTTCTTTACTAGAAAATAAAGAAAACTTCTTTTTTTTAGAAGCTCCTTTATGGTGAAAGAAAATGAAACCTCTTTACCTTATTGTTACATGTAATGTAAAAGACAAACAATATAATGACATAACTCAGAGCGGACAAAAAAAAACCCCAAAACCATTACATGGACACCTTATTTTTGAAATCAACAGTCCATTATGAGCTACAACAAGGCTTTGTGTAGGAGTGAAGTCAGAAGATGCAAAATTGTTTGTTAGTTTGTGAACAGGAAAGGGACTTTGAGAAAGTATATAATACAAGAAAATATGGGGAAGAGATTGGATGGTCAGTTTCAGTCCTGAAATAATTACCTTGGTGTGAGTCAGAAGGAAGCTTAAGTCACTTTTTGGTGAAATCAAGTTTTATTGTTATGTCATGAGAGCTTAATGTTTGCTCTTTCTTTAGATAAAGATAATAATATAAGACATAATGGTATTCTAGACTGAAATAGAATTTGAAGTGGAAATGGGCCGGCCCCTTCAGAGAAAGAAAAACAATTCTAAGAAAAATACAAATAAATAACAATTTTGTACTGTATAATTCATCTAATATGCCTCACAAAAAGCCAAAATTTATCTGCAATTTCTGACCATTTTCCCCGCAAAAATAGCGTTTTTGTGTAAAGGAATGATTTTACTCGCAGTTTCCACAACAAACAAAACTTAGATGTCAGATGCTTCAATATTTGGAGCCTGCCATCTCAGTTCCTAATCTAGTGATATGAGAATCATTTCCTCTGGCTGTAAGACGACTCTTTGGTGTTCATGTACTGATATTTGGAAAGGAAAGAGACAAGTACATTGGAAGCATTTACAGGAATGAGTGTGTTTTGGCTTTGTTTTGCATTTAGGATCCATGAAATTTTGAATTTGCAACGTGTGAAATGTGCAATTTTTTAAAACATGTTACTTTGTAGTCGATCTTGCAAAGAACTGTTGATAAAAGAGAGCAGATATTTGGATGCTGCAGTCAGTTTGTGGCAGAAGCATTGGGTGAGAGTGAGCGTGCATGAGGAAATATGCTGTAGTTTGCTTTCATTGCTCTTTGACAAGTGAAAGATATGGCAGTCGTGTGTTCATGCAGAATTTTCCCATTGACATTTCCTCCAGGTGTGTGTGGATGGTTTTGCAATGGCTATGCAGTGTGCATGCCTTAGGCTTAAAACAAATGGCCTCATGCCGTACCACCAGTAATGTTAGATTTCTTTAGGGGGAATAGCCTAAAGTGTGTTATATTGATTATGACTTAAACTTACATTATGAGTACTATCTGATTTTGTAAGACAGCTTCCTGTACGTCTTTTTCAGAGCCCACCCATGGCCTAATGTAGTTCCCTCTTTAAGGAGGGGGGNATATTTGATTTTATTTCATGCAGTCAGAAGTTTAAGGTAAGTAAATGTGCCAATTGTAGCTGTACATTTTGCTTTGGGCAGTTTCTGAACATGTTCACAGTGATCCGTTCTCTGTCTTTCATATTATCTTCTCAAAGTCTTTGACAGTATTAGTTCAACTGTCAGTGTAAAATTGTCATGTCTTTGCATAATTTGTCATCTTTTTTACTGAAATATAAGCACAAGTTTGATCCTTCATTACTAGAAAGTAAAGAACAAATTGCTTTTTTTAGAAGCTTCTTTATGATAAAAGAAAATGAAACCTTATTACCTTATTGTTATATGTATATGTTTTGTAAAAGACAAGCAATGTAATGACAGAACTCAGAAGACAAAAAAAAAAATCAGTACATGGACACCTTATTTTTGAAATCAACAGTCCATTATGAGCTACAGCAAGGCTTTGAGTAGGAGTGAAGTCAGAAGATGCAAAATTGTTTGTTAGTTTGTGAACAGGAAAGGGACTTTGAGAAAGTATATAATACAAGAAAATATGGGGAAGGGATTGGATGGTCAGTTTTGGTCCTGAAATAATTACCTTGGTGTGAGCCAGAAGGAAGCTTAAGTCACTTTTTGGTGAAATCATGTTTTATTATTATGTCATGAGAGCTTAATGTTTGCTCTTTCATTAGGTAAAAATAATAATATAAGACATAATGGTATTCTAGACTGAAATAGAATTTGAAGTGGAAATGGGCCAGGCCCTTCAGGGGAGGGAAAACAATTCTGAGAAAAATACAAATAAATAACGTTTTTGTACTGTATAATTCATCTAATATGCCCCACAAAAAGCCAAAATTTATCTGCAATTGCTGACCATTTTCCTTTGCAAAAATAGTGTTTTGTGTAAAGAAATGATTTTACTCGCAATTTCCACAACAAACAAAAATTAGATATCAGATGCCTCAATATTTGGAGCCTGCCATCTCAGTTCCTAATCTAGTGATATAAGCATCATTTCCTCTGGCTGTAAGACGACTCTTTGGTGTTCATGTACTGGTATTTGGAAAGGAAAGAGACAAGTACATTGGAAGCATTTACAGGAATGAGTGTGTTTTGCCTTTGTTTTGCATTTAGGATCCGTGAAATTTTGAATTTGCAACGTGTGAAATGTGCAATTTTTTTAAATATGTTACTTTGTAGTCTATCTTGCAAAGAACTGTTGATAAAAGAGGGCAGATATTTGGATGCTGCAGTCAGTTTGTGGCAGAAGCAGAAGCATTGGGTGAGAGTGAGCGTGCATGAGGAAATATGCTGTAGTTTGCTTTCATTGCTCTTTGACAAGTGAAAGATATGGCAGTCGTATGTTGATGCAGAATTTTCCCGTTGACATTTCCTCCAGGTGTGTGTGGATGGTTTTGCAATGGCTATGCGGTGTGCATGCCTTAGGCTTAAAACAAATGGCTTCATGCCGTACCACCAGTGATGTTAGATTTCTTTAGGTGAATGGCCTAAAGTGTGTTAAATTGATTATGACTTAAGCTTACATTATGAGTACTATCTGATTTTGTAAGACAGCTTCCTGTATGTCTTTTCCAGAGCCCACCCATGGCTTAATCTAGTTCCCTCTTTAGCGGGTGTTGATTGCTTTGCCTCTCCTCCCCCTCCCCAACTCCCATCCCCACCCAAATCTTTGTGATGTTAATGATCACCACATTTCTCTGTTAAATGGCTCTCCAGGGGTTAATCCATAGGATGGATGCATTAAAGGGACAGTGTTCCAATAATGATATTTGCACAACATGAAAATAAGTCTAGTTGAAGAGAGGGTAATCCCTTTTTTTTTCCTTCTTTTTATGTTTTGAGAATTATTTTCAGCCTGTGACTGCAACAATTTTTCCAGCACCTTCAGGTTTGATCCTGAATTTCACACACTGAGAGACTGTGAAAAGAGATGATTTTATTTCTGTCATTGTTAATTTACTAAAAGAAGGAAAACATATGAGCATGCATGTATTTGTGAACAGGTGTAGATGTTGCATATTTCTTCTTCCTGTCTTTATGTATAAGATATATCGCGTTGAGACCCTGTTACGGGAATAAGTGCTGTGAAAATGCAGTATGTTACAAATATATTAATAATTCCTTTCAGCCTGTGACTGCAATGGTTTGTCAGACACCTGTGAGTTTGATCCCGAGCTTTATCGACTGACTGGCCATGGAGGCAGATGCACTGACTGTCGAGACAACACAGACGGTGTGCACTGTGAGCTGTGCAAGGCCAACTTCTACCGCAGAGAGAACCAGTGTCTTAACTGTGGCTGTAACCCAGTTGGTGAGTGAAAAGATTGCAGGCTTGATGATAATTTGGTGTAAAAAGCACCATTGACTATCTGCTGGACAGCACAAAGGTGCCAAAGTGGTCAGCTAAGAGTGAAATATGATCTGGGAGTTAATCACAGAACAAAGAGTTCTTTTTTGTCCTATTTCAGGCATTATTATGACACATGACCCAGTTAGCATTGAACTTTGCATAGTAAAACACTTGGTGAAAACAAGGGAATGACATTTGAACGTTTTTGTTTTTTAGTATTTTTGTCACAGAAGTGCAGCAATGATGTAGACAGAGTCTAACTCTGTTTCTTATGGTTGTGTTTCAGGTTCTCTGTCTCTGCAGTGTGACAATAATGGTCAGTGTCGCTGCAAGCCAGGTGTTGGTGGTCAGAGGTGTGACCGATGTCTTCCAAACTTCTATGACTTTGGGGAAGATGGCTGCACGTAAGTTGAATCCATGTGCAAATAAAAAGATCATTTCTTTGTCACTTTGATCATGTAGAAGGAAGCAACAGTTAGTGAGGATCCTAGTAGATTGCTGAAAATGATACCATCTTGAAAGTCTGAGTGAGCATATTTACTTTTCCTGACACAAGACTTGCTGAATAATTATTATGTGACTCTCAATGATAAACACGGTTAAATTATGTGAGAGATCATCCGCTAATGAAATACTGACAACTAGCTCCACAGAATCGGTTGATAAAAGCAAGAAAGTAGGCTCATTATATATCTCTGATGATTATTATTTAAATATGACATTAAAATTTCACAGCGATAAAATGTTTTGACTATGTAGCCTTCTTCTGTTACTTTAATATGACAAGAGGCTCAAAAGAGTTAAGTCACAGACTGAAAAGAAACAAAAAAAAACCAACTAATACAGCAACCACAGATTTCAATGAATTCGCAGTTGCTCAAACCTATAAAGAGATTAGTTCACGAGTGAAAACTGGTGCTGGAGAAATCAGTACTTTAACACCTCAACTGTGTCACGTTTATCACATTATTGTTTTCTTCTTCAACAGCCCCTGTGCATGTGTAGCTGCAGGAAGTTTGAACAATGAACCCCGCTGTGACTCCAGAACTGGTCTTTGTACTTGTAAAGAAAATGTGGATGGCAGGCAGTGTGACAAGTAAGTTTGAGCCAGTTTTAGCCATGAAGATGGACAGTGGTTGTCATCTTTCACAGCCTTTCATGAACAGATAGCTGCCAATTCCACTTCAGAACTTCGGCATAATTTTTTGCTTTACAAAAGCAGGATTAGTGATATATGGCCTGGTGAAATTTGTACACTCCAGTATGTTCCAGTCATCAGTTAAGCTTTTGGCAAGCTGAATGGATTGGGCGTTTTATGCATTTTTATAACAGTCATCAATCTTGTTAGTTCGTTAAAAATTCTACCAAAATTTCGAAATAGGAATTTATGGGGAGTAATTTATGTGGGCATTATATTCCCCAGTTTGTCAGTTTTCTGCAGATTTTACCCTGCACTCTGATTATTTTGAAACACAAAACAATGACATGTTGGGAGATGTCTAGACCTTGATGACTTTAAATCATATAGCAGGGAGTACAAGTGACAGTTGTTAGTGATAGCATTGAGACTTCCCAGCTATTGTCCATATATATGGCATATCTTATACAACTTTTCACACAGATAGGAGGTAGTGTTGGACATTAACTGCTGAGAATTTTCATATCTCTCTGTTTATTCCGCCAACAGGTGCAAGCCTGGCTTCTTTGGCCTAAGTAGGGACGATCCCTATGGCTGTATTTCCTGTTTCTGCTTCGGACATTCCTCTGAGTGTACCTCAGCCTCTGGCTTCTATGCTGATAATATTACTTCCAACTTTGAGAATGGTAAGAATGAACAGTTAGAAAGTCTGTGTGGATTGAGAGGTTTAACCCTTTTAATCCATAAGTCAGTGAACAGTTAGACTTTATCCATAAGTCAGTGAACAGTTAGACTTTTCGGTGACTGTACCCTGCAACACTGATTTCACTGACAGTAGTCAAGAATTCACTTAAAGCACATCTTTTCAATGACTATTTTATTTATCCATGACTGACTTACTTGCAACTTTTGTATATGTGTGTGCACGCTTGCGTGCATGCATGCATATGTGCCTGTGAGTGTGCATCTCTTTCTTTGAGTCAGTATTTCTGCTCAGTGCTTGGGAGCACAGACTCGGTATACAGTTTTTACTATCAGAGGCCGGGGCCCTTGTTCCCTGTTGACCTGAGACTCCTGACTCTCAAAAACACACAGGCTTGAGGCTTGTGTTTGTGTTTGTGTACATATGTGCTCACTCATGCTACTATGCATGATTTCTATGTTTGTGTAGT
This sequence comes from Ellobium chinense, assembly GCA_033807755.1. Classification (NCBI taxonomy): domain Eukaryota; kingdom Metazoa; phylum Mollusca; class Gastropoda; order Ellobiida; family Ellobiidae; genus Ellobium; species Ellobium chinense. Next base: position 1,807,155 of record JAWQUT010000083.1, on the reverse strand, counting down.
CTGCTTACTTAACGTATTGTTCTCAGTTGAGTTTGTATACACCTCTGAAAGAATATAAATATGCTTAAGTGTTTAGGGGCTACCTGGAGGATTAGGCACTATACAAATGTAATCTTATGTTACTGTTATTATTTAGAGAAGAATCATCAAACAACCCCATCCTCTTCCTTAGTCTTGCTTCAACCCTAGCCCCAAAGTCTGAGAGTTTTTGTGCTTTCTGTTTCATCACACTTCTGATTTCCTCAGGCAAACAAAGATGGACAGCTTACACCAGAAGCAACAGAGAGGTAGAGACGCAATACAATGGCATCACCAAAAATCTGGGGGTGTCGGCTGAGACCAATGAGGCTGTCTACTTCACAGCTCCAAGTAAGTCATATAGTAAACTCCACTGAAATGCAACTCCTCAGGAGCCTGGAAAAGGTAGTGATTATCCAGTACTATAGAATACAGCATTTTGTTATGTGGAAAAATATTGTGATCAAGCAGATGTGCTTGGTTGTTAACTCCTCAGATTACAGTGTCAAAAACATCCATGTGCTTTTTAGGACAATTTATCATTTCTCGTAACCCCCTTTGTTCATAATTCTATTTTTATGCAGTCAAGACGAGGTAAAAGTGATCGTCTCATGGAACCCACTGAAAGATGTTGAGATTAAGGCTTATTATATCAAGTTGTAATGAGCTCCTCAGGAGTAATCATTTGTTCTATGACAGTGTTCAGACATTCCAATGTCAGTATTTTCCTCCCTCCTTTAATCTATAGTCATAATGCCTGTCCTGTGAAATTATATTTCTTCTAATTGTCCTTTGCAGTGTTTTCGCCAGGTCATGTGAATTAGGTCATGTGAATTTTGGACACATTGCTTCCTTGTCATAGATTTTGGTGGGGGAGGGATGTAAGTATGAGAGGGCTTATAGATTTTCTCAAATTCTTTCCAGTTTTTGGGCAAGAGGTTAAGGGGATTGATGCATATTCAGTGAATTTAAAAATTTGTTTTGGGGGATGGGGGGAAGAAATGAGGGTAGCTTGTGAAATTTAAGGGACAAATCATGCGATCGTATGGTCTGGAAAAAACACTGGTCTATGTTAATCTGTACCTTGCTAACTATCATACTCACTTCCACACAGCTCGATACCATGGCGACCAGCGCTTCAGTTACAACCAGTTCTTGACCTTTGACCTGCGCATCGGCGAAGACACGGCAAGGCCTTCTGTGGTGGACATAATTCTGGAAGGTTCAGGCCAGTCCATCTCCACTCACATCTTCGCCCAATCAAATCCTGTTCCAAATGTCGAAACTGAGTCCTTTGCCTTCCGACTTCATGAGAATCCCCAGTACCAGTGGTCGCCAAGGATTAAGGCCACCGACTTCATTGGTATCCTTGCCAATCTGACAGCCGTCAAAATTAGAGGAACCTATAATGACCAGGGTAGGTAGATTTAGGCAGATCATTAGGTTATCGTGTTTCTGACTTTCTTTTTAAATAGCAGAATACATTTTATATCTTGAAGTCCTTAAGCACAGATGGGTAAATGTTATAATGGAGAATCCTGAATAATGTGTGATGTTGCATTTAGATGCAGGAGAGTCTCATCTGGGTAGCTGTAGTTTTGGCTTTGATTTGTTTTCTTGCGGTTTTTTTTTTTCTTTTTTTTTTTTAAACTTGGGAATATAAATGCAGTCCTTCTTCATGTGACTGGTTTCAGTAATTTTAACTTTCCACAAGTATCAAAATTTTGTGTAGGTAATAAATTTTCAGTCATCATTGTCTCATCTACTCTGCTATGATGAATCTAAATGCTCTGCTTTAATGAATCTGTACACATCAAAATCTGGATGTTGTGACAAAGCCATTGCATAGGCAGCACGCTGTAGTGCTAACATATGTCGTTAATGAAATGGTGTAAAACCTACAAGGATAGTAATCATTGCTTTAGTCTGAAAAAAAAACATGAGGTTTAGGTTCCAAAGACACTGAGCATTTTGAGAAAGAAAAAAATACCCAATGCCAGGAATTCAATATTAGTCTTAACAAGATACAAGAAACTTTATCTTGCTCAAGTTATAAATACATAGAAGCGTCCAAAATAATATCAATGCAATTAATGGTTGGCCCAGCTGCTTTTGCAATAATTTTAACATTCATTTATATCTTAGGTGTGGGCTTCATTGACAACATCAGGTTGGGTACAGCTCAGCAAGGCTTCACATCAGCAGGAGAAGAGGCAACATGGGTGGAGTTATGTTCATGTCCTGAGGGCTACGTTGGCCAGTTTTGTGAGTCCTGTATTCAAGGCTACAAGAGAGACCCGCCAAATGGAGGACCTTTCTCTCGATGCGTGCCATGCGAGTGTAACAGTCACTCGGACAGTTGTGACGTCAACACAGGTTGATCAATTATGTTACTGTTTGTCTCTTTGAGCTAGGCAACTATTTTTTCCCATAACCCTGTACAAAAATGTCTGCTGTGGTCAGGACTTCCTTTTATAGTACTGCATAGTACTGCATACACTGAGCTTATAGCATAAAATATACTGAGCTTATGGACTGTACTATCTGAAATATTGGGTCATCAACAATAAAAATAAAAATAACAATAAGTTTAGTAAACTTCAACAACATGCTGTTGTAAATGATCAAGTATAACAACTATGTTTCTATTCATTCATTTGTTCGTTCATCATAATTTGCACTCAAGCTCATACTTCCTTACAAATATCCCTCTCTCTCTCTCTCTGTCTGTCATTCTCACTCTTTCTCTCTCTTTTGTTCACATATACCATCACATCACATTAATGGATAACATATACAATGGATACATTCTGACAGCATGAGGGCAATGCTACTGAATATGCAAGAACACAAGCAAATTATATTGGCGTATTAAGGAAAGGAAATGCCAGTTTCAATTTTTAACACTACTTAATATAATCTTTATAAATTTATATAGTTTCATCAGTGAGTTTGTCCAAAATCAGGGAAACAATGTTAGCATCTCAGGAGGTAAATAGAGGTAACTTTTAATGTGGGTGTAATAAACTGTAAATTTTGACAGCTCCAGTGTGATTGCCACATATGATGACTTTTGACAACTTCCATGTGGGTGCCACAAGTCAAAATTTTGATTGCCCTTTTATAGGTACTTAAAGTGATATATTTTGACAAGCCTTATGTGATTGCCTCAGTGGTGAAACTGTCAGATAAATACCACAAGTGATAAAGTTTGATAACTCCTCATGTGAATGCCTTAAGTCATATATTTTGAAAACCCCTACAGGACGATGTATTTGCCAGCACAACACAGAGGGTGACTTCTGTGAACGCTGCGCCAGAGGGTACTACGGAGATGCCACTGCAGGAACACCTGATGACTGTACTCCTTGTCCTTGCCCCAATGGAGGGCCCTGCATTCAGCTGTTGAATGGAGACGTTGTGTGCACAGAATGTGAGGAAGGATATGGAGGTAAGAGTCAATAGTGCACTGTGCTCATTTGTGCATAGGGTCATGCAGTGATTAATTTTTGGGGCCATAATCGAGGATGTAAATTTTCTGCATTTTTATTTTTTTTTTAAGTTTGATTGCTCAGGACTTCAGTTTCTACTAACAGTAGTTTTCATAGTGTACTGAAATCATTTCACTTCAGGGTAACAGATGTAGCATCACCCAGTTTTGGCAGCTTTCTGCTGTTTTTATTGAGTGCCACTTACATTTCTTATGGGAACAAAAAAATTGAAAATGTTTCGAGTTGCTTTCCTGTTATCTTTCACCATGGCAATGGTCCTGAAATCTATTCATGGGTGGCTCACATTAGATTTGGTAATCAAAACTCCGAAGTTGAATTTGCTGTGGGTTCCCATTAGTTTTTCATTTTGTGAATTATACACATTTTCTGATCGGTTGTTTCTTTGTTTCCCAGGAAACCTTTGTGATATTTGTTTGGACGGTTACTTTGGTGACCCCACTGGTCAGTTCACAGGCAGGCCCAGCAGGTGCAGGAAGTGTACCTGTAATGGAAACATTGATCCAAATGCTGTGGGCAATTGCAATACGTAAGTAGCATAATTTTTCGTGAGGCCAAGTGTTATAAGTGCAAAAATAATGAAATTGGAGTTATTTGTGTTTATAAACAAATATATTCTGGCTTGCATAATATATTTGCATTTATTACACAGCAGTGCAGTCATTCAGTGGATTGAAATAAAATAACCAAGATCACAGCTGGAAAGTTTACGTTAGTAAGATTATATCATGAGTAGACAGTCATATAAATAATTGTGGATTTGAAAATCTCTCAATCTTCTAGTACAACTGGTGAGTGTCTCAAGTGTATCCGCAACACGGGTGGATTTTTCTGCGACCAGTGTCTGCCCAATTACTACAACAACAGCGTGGGGGTGTGCACAGCCTGCAACTGCTACCCACCCGGGACTGTCAGCCAGCCTGGCACAAGTGGCTGCGACCAACGGACTGGCCAGTGCCTTTGTCTGCCGAATGTGATTGGGAGACAGTGCGAGTCTTGCCAGCTTGGCTATTGGGACATTGCCAGTGGTGAAGGTTGGTGAATTTTAGATGTGATGAACATTTTCTAGTTTCTGTCGAATCCAAGCCTGTAGTAGCGTGATTTGAGATTATGGAGTTGTTTTTTTTTCCCTCAACCTCTTATTCTCTAAGTAATGTTGTGATGAAGTGAAAAGTAAAATCAAGAAGATTCTTTCTCTTTACAATAATTTTCACAAACTGTTTATCATTGCTATCCATACATAGCACAGGCAGTATGGCCCTGTGGTTTGTGAGTCGTTCTCACAACCTGAAGACTGTGAGAGTCCAAGGTTTGAGGGCTCAGATTCTGAGTCTGATAATTTGTACACCTGGCTTCCTTTTCCTCGTTTCACTCAGGTGTAACTGAATACTTAGCTTTAAAGCTTGGGTAACCAGAACATTGCGCCATGGAAACTAACAATGACTTTGATTTGGATTTTATTTGTAATATTATTGTGTATTTATATGGGGTATGTGTATTCTAAGACAATCTTAAGGTGCAAAAAATCCTACATTTACTGTATATAAACATCTTGAGATACAGGGAAGCAATATGTATTGAAACCAGTGATTTCACTGGTATCCATAAAGATAATCTGAGTTCACAAGAGGCTTTTCAAGTGGAGATGTAAGTTGTTCCATATTATACATGGTTTGTGCATGCTGTTTACTGTTAATCCATGAAGAAGTGAAATTCAATTTCTATAAGTGGATATTATTGGAGATGACATGGGCCACAAAGCAGCCAGCAGATTTGTGTTCTCTCTGGCCTCTAAATTGGTGTAAGGAGTCTTTTCCCTGAACACACCTCATTTGAGTATTTCTCTTCCACCCAGGCTGCTCTCCATGTGAGTGTGACACAACAGGTTCCCTGAACTACACTTGTGATGAAGCCAGTGGACAGTGTTCTTGTAAGCCAGGTGTAACAGGACGCAAGTGTGACGCTTGTGAAAGATACTATTATGGATTCTCACAGGCAGGGTGCACAGGTAAGCAGAGAACGGTCTCTCAAGCAGTTTGTCTACATGTACATCCAGAGTTGCCACAAATTTGCCAAAGTCATTTCCAAGTATGCATAGTACCTGGGATCAGCAAAACATGACCACCTGTCATGGAAATTTGAAGCATTTGGATAGATGGTTAATGTGTTTGTCTGGAGCTGCCCTATTATGCATCGACCAAAAGATCAAAATGAAAACACGTGCTAAAAGGAGAATGAATTTCTTGCGACAAAAATTTTCTTGTGATGGTTTTATCATGTTATTATTTATTATTACGGAAGAGTTATAGATATTTTTTGCTTAAAATTTTTTTTTATAAGACCTGTATCAGCCCACCCGATTTGGGAAATACTACACACTAGCATGTTGATTTATATAAGAAAGGTTTCCACTCAGTGAACTGCGAGGTCTGTATCAGAAAGATTCTCTTCACATTGTTCAGTCACAGTCAGTCTGTTAATTTTTTTTCCTCTTCAATTTACAACATGACCATGGCAAAAGTTGAGCCCATGACCATGTAATGTTTAGTGTAGAGAAATTATCTCTCAGATAGGCTCCTTCACAAATATTTGATTTGCCCCTTTATCTTCCACAGCCTGTAACTGTGACCCTGTTGGCTCCATCGATCTTCAGTGCGACATCTATGGCTACTGTCCATGTAAAGAGAATGTTGATGGGCGACGCTGTGACAGGTGTATGGAAAACAAATATGACATTGCTGCTGGTTGCTTGGGTAAGTCGGAGAACATTTAAAAAAATTTTATTTATGGTTGTACACTATCCATGTTCTCTCATGTGCCATGTTCATAGAGTTGACTCTCCTTAGACTGGACTCAATCGAAATGATGCCTAGTAGATCTAAGACTCAAATTAGCGATCAGTAATATGGGTATGAGGGAGTCATGTCATAATTTACAATTAGAGCTCACAAACGCAAATTCTGGGCGGTCACTGTGTAATTTTACATTTGTGAAGTGTTCAGAGTTCGTGAGTGAATGAAACCTGATTCAGGAATTTAAGGACCAAGGAACCTGGACAGTGCAGTCACAGAGGATTTCATGTAAGCTTATTTGAGATTGTAAGGTCATGCTGTAGTTGTTTATCTGTTAAATTATTTTCCTGAAAGATGAAAACAGTCCCTTTTTTTTGACTGAGCATGCATCTGAAATTTCATTTGTCATTTGCCAGCTTGATTTATGTCCATACATTGGTATGCTGTTAATAGTGATCAACTATGCAGTGTAGCTACCAGATGCCCATGCATAAGGCAGGGCTTATTGTCAAAGGGCCATGGGTCTTATGGATCATTTTGGGATAAGGACTAAACTGTCACATAACTAGCAAGTTTGGACGAAATGACAGTTGAGGTTGAAAATGTCATGGAAAGCACAATCAATAGGAATATGGCCTAAAAGTCCAGTAATTTAAACAGAGATACCTTTTCTGCTCCAGACCATTGTGGTTTCCTCCTGCTGAGGGTAAGAGGACAGAGGACTTTGGGCAAATGACATGTCCACTGATTTGCCAGTGGTACAACAGAAGTGGGAACACTACCAGAACATAAGCTTGAAGTAACCCATAATCAACTTCGTTTTCTTACCAGACTGCCCACAGTGTTATAACCTGGTCCAGAGACAAGTCAATGCCCACAGAGCCAAACTACGAGAACTGACCATCCTCATCAACAAGACCACAGACAACCCCAGCCTCTTCAATGACTCAGAGTTTGTCTCCTACCTCACAAGGGTTAACTCTTCAATCAACGTCTTGCTACGAGATGCAAGGGGAGCATCAAGTAAGTGCGGGGTCTTATTGACATAGAGCTGCTGTATGTTTGGAAAAGGATTGTACATGCAAATTTGGTCAGCTTCATTTTTTAGCACCTCTCTTTAAAGCTTAATATTCTCTGTTTTCCCATGTGAGTTACTCTGTCTCAAAGCTTTTAGTTTCTGAGATAGTCAACTGTATATGTCACTGATTAATTGATGAAATGAGGTACAAAGGACACCTCTTTGTGTGTGTATGTGTGTTCTGTTAAAATTGTTACTCTAGTGCATACAGTGTTTTGCATACCATGACAGAGGGACATAGTTGATACTGCATTATGACAATTTGCTTTAAAGAGTACTATTTTGTGTGAAATATTGCACCACTTAATCACAATCTTTTTATATAGCAAGTTGTTTTGCATTTCCATTCAGTGGCAGTGAAGTGGAGTTGACTATACTAAATTTCAAGAAATGCATTTTATGTATATTTTAGCGCTAATTAAAGTGTTGTTTTTGGAGAGCAAAGTTAAACATCTTTTTGATAGTTTGCTGTAATCATTCAGTTTTGTATAGACATATTTAAACAGATTCAATTGTATAATCTGATTTCATTTCAGCTGGTGATGGAACTATTGGCAAACAGTTGGATGACTTGAAGAAATCTTTGAACCAAGTCATGATGAAACTAGGGCAGATTGCACGCAACATCGCATCAGCATCCAAAGCCACGGAGGAGAGCCAGGACGACATCGATGTTGCAGAGACAGCTATTGAAAATGCTGACGCAGCCTTGAGGATGGCAGAGAACTATATCGACAAGGAGGGACGGACTGCTCTCAAGCAGGCGCTTGACGCCCTGGCTAACTTTGGTCAGAATTCTAGACAGATGACAGAAATAGCCAGACGGGCAGCCAGTGAAGCCAAAAAGTGTGTAGGCTCTGATTTTCAGTGTCCAGTGTTAACTGTGGCTGTGTGTATATATATATCGTTTCTAGTTGATGTAGAAGTTGGCAACACTAATAGATGGTTTCACATGGTGGGGTATGGGGAGCAGGCACTTGAAAGGCAGGTCTTCATCCTCTTTCTTTCCCTTCTGCATTTACCCTTTAAACCTTTTCTGCCTCTACATTATCCTGTATCTGTTCATTCCCAACCTCTTGCAGAAAATGCTTAGTTTCCCTCTTATACTATACTGTTAACATTCCAGGTTTCATATATGTGACTGTCAGTGAATATGTAGAAGTAACAAGTCATTTATAAACAGTTTTCCTTTTTAAATATACTTGATATTATTTTACTGTTGACGCAAGCCCGGGGGGGGGGTTTAAACAAGTCTCCTTATACAAGCAAGATTTTAGCATTTAAGCTGCGATGGCATTTGTTGTGTAAAATCTTTCTGTCATATGTATATTTATGCTTTATTTCCCCAGACAAACGGAAGAAGCTAAGACAATTGAAGATCTGGCTAAAAATGCCTTGGAGACATCCAGAGAAGCTTACAGGCTGGCTAATGAGACCTTGAACATGCCCCTGAAAACTCAACAAGATATTGAAAGGCTGAGAAGAGAGTAAGTACAAGTGTGAGTGTGTGTGTTTTTTTCTCCTCTCCCTGTAACTCTGAAAGACCTGCTTAGAGTGTAAAACCACAAGGGAGGGATAATAGGACACATCACTAATTTGAATTCATTTGCATACTTTTATAGCAGTATGCTATATTCTTTCCAAATTTTGTGAGTAAAAGATTTCTATACAGAGACTTTGCATATTGCTAGTTTACTGTCCTCTGAACATTTTAATATCAATATGAAAATGCCTAGTATTTGAAATCCGCAATTTGAAAGCAGATCCATCTGAATCAAGACCGAGTCCACAGCCATATGTAGGCGGGGCTGGCTTTTCTACAGTAACAATTGGATACCATAGCTTTGATTTCTCCTGCACATATAGCTGAAAGCTCTATAGCAGCAGCTTGATTGGATAGAGAAGAAAGAAGATGATTCAGACAGATAGGATGGTCAGTACCATTCTGAAGTTGAACATTTTTGCCACGAAGTTGTGGCAACTCATGAGGTCATACGTGGTGAACTTGCATCGCTTCCTTGGTGCACGGGCCCCTTGTGAGAGTTCAGGCTGCTAAATAAACAGCCTTACCAAGATATGATATCTAAATATTGGTATTTTCCATTTTTTTATGGTATTTTGTTTGGTCCCATTGTTATTATCAATGTTAGTAGTAGTCCTAGATTGTCCAGTTGTAGACTGTTCCATAACTGACCTCAACCCTTTCATGACTTTTTGCCGAGAAGTTCTTTGGTCTGTTATGATGTACTTTTATTAGGAAAGGAATGGAACAAATTGCATTGTTACTGCACTATTTGTTTATTGACTTTGCTTATTCCATAGGAAAGAAAGTAATGATACATTTTGGAGATTTGGAATTCCTTGTATTTTCATCAGTCAGAATCTAGAACAGTTTATCTATGATCCCAGACCATGAAGAGGTTAATCTCACCGCTTATTCTGTTCCCAGATATGATGATGCCAGCCTCCTGTACCAGAGCACCAAGACAGTGGCTAACAACACACTGAGACGGGCCACAACAGCCAGGGATGAAGCCTTCTCCCTCTATGTGTTGGCCCAGGAACAACTGCCTAGCATCGATGTTGACATGCTGAAGAAAGATGCTGAGAGGATCAAGGACCAGGTAGGCTAGTCTTTCAAGATAAGCTTCAAAGGTGCAATATATTTGATAAAATCAAGAAATAAGACCTGTCAAATTATAGCACTGGTGATTTTAATATAAATAGACTGTAACAAAAATTTCATGGCGATAGAATATTTTAGCTGTAGAGCCTTCTTCAGTAGTTAGTTTGAAATGAAATAATATTCCGAGGTACAGTATTCATACTGATGTAGCATATGCCACCTGTGATGGTCCAGGCTAAAGTTATATTTACTTGTCAAGTCATATCCTGAGCTTTGACATTCAGATAATTTTTTTTTGGCCACCTGGTGAGGGGAAAAAAAACAACATGTTCAATAGTGTTAAATATGTAATTACGATTTTCACGATTGGCCTTGTTATTCACTGGCATGCTTACTGTATATGTTTTTGTTAAGACATCCAGAATATCAGGATTCGTATGTGTTGTTTTTTTTTCTTTTTCTGATTCGCTTACATTCTTCAATGGTATGCTTGCTGTGTATGTTTCAGGCAAATGACATCCACATGAGAGCGAAGGATCTTATGAGTGACAATCATGACTTGATGATGAAGGTTAAGAACCAGACTGATGCAGCCAATGCATTGCTCAGAGAGGGTGATGATTTGAATTTGGTAAGTTAAAGAGTATTTTTCCTTACATTAACTCATGTGGTGCTGGGGCGGATTTATGCACTCGTAACTGTCATTTTCGGGTGATGTGGATGACAGTTTCAGCCGTCACATCCTGCCCAGCTGAGAGAGGCTCAGGCCAGTCTAGCTTGGCTGGTTTCGAATTGGTCAAGAGACACCGACTCAGCGAGTGATTAGCATAATGCAGTTAACTGACACAGTAGGATGCTCTTGCAATGCTGGAAGGGTAGAATTACTACAGTTAATAGAATTCCTCCCATCTTTAAGTTCCTTATTTGAATACATACAGCATTTCTATGGCATGTACTGTTCAGACATCTTTACTCTCATGATGCTTTGCCTAGACCAGTGCAAGGGAGCCTGACTATTTCAACCAATTCCAATCTAGGATCTTTTCTGCATAATATGTGTAGAGGACAAGATTTTTTTACAACACAACACTTGATCCAAACACTGGCTTATTACTGTTCAGTTAGGAGCATTAAACCAAACGCAGACTTTCTCTGGAGATTCATAAATAAAAGTATTTTCTTTTCATAAACAGGATGTTGCATCCCTGCTGGCCGAAGTGGACTACGCCAGGGCAGAGGCCAGGAAAGCCGTGGAGTTAGCAGATCGGACTTTAAGAGAGGCCAATGATACCCTCAAGACCATAGAAGGTTAGCAACCTTTTCCTTTATTATCTTTGAATTTCTCATTAACATGGATTTACCATATTCTTTTGTCAGTCTGGCCGCTGAAGTGTTTTTTGACTGTATTTAGTTGAAGTGTGATGTGAAAGCTTGCTGCATGTAATTTTAAGCAGGTGAAAACATTTTTGACGTAGCATTTTTCTTGCCTAAGATGTTTGCATTTTTCTTGCTCAAGATATTGGCATTTTTCTTGCCTAAGATATTGGCATTTTTCTTGCCTAAGATACAGTCATTTGAAGAAATAGGAGTTCACCCTCTTTCTCTAGCAAATATTACAAGTAAATAATGATCAAAGAGTAATTTTACATTAAAGAAGTCATCTAATCCAACAGGTACAAACTAAAATGTATCCACAATTACTTTCCCTTTGCCCATAGAATCAATTTTTTGTGTTTTTGCGCAGAAGTCATTGTACTTTCGATATTGACTAATAACAGATATTCGATACCAGAAGAGTTTTATCATCCTCTATGCCTGATATAAGCCCCAGTCTTACTGAATCAAACTGATATGTTCAATTCTGGCAGAGTTTGATAACCTAGTCAAGTACGAGGATCTGGCTAACGAAGCGCTGAAGGAAGTACCGGCTATTAGACAGACCATCCAGGATGCCCGTGATATCACCCAGGAAGCCAGAGATGCACTGAGAGGAGTGGAAGCTGATGCTCGGCGGGCACTGGAGTTGGCCAAGCAGGCTGAGGCAAAGGCCACTGAAGCTTCCAAGGTAGATCCAACAATTTTGGACTGGAGATACCTTCATGTTTTTCGTCTTCTTCTTGTGCTGTGAAGTGCTGACTTGCTCAGAAGATTGGCTATCTTTTTGCAGATTTGCAGCTTAGCCTCATAGCATCATCTCAGAGGCAGTCTCCTCTGGCCAAACTGGAGATGCCAGATATGGTGAAATTTAATGAGAAATATATTGTGGTTTGGTTGTAAGGAATGGGTCATGTTATTGATATTAAATCTCTTGATGTTGCATGCAAACAGACTGCATGTATTTCATCTGTCTACTTTGTAAGTTTAAAAATTAATAGCAGATCCCTTCAGCATTTCCTGTAGCAGAATTCAAACCCAGTGATCACAGGGGTACTCAACCTTACCATGGTAAATTCTACAACCCTCATCTGGCAAAGACAGACAGGTCAACCCTTTGTTATATTATAATACACACTGAAAGCATAAATGTGACGTCTAGATGGTGATAGGAACTTTACAGTAATTTTCATATGGCATATTTTGTTGCCTTATCTTTGTTGATTCCTAGAAGTTACAGAGTGGTTCGGTTTATTGACATCATTTTGAAAGCCCTAATTAATTAAGATCACAAAGAATGTTGATATACAAGCATAAACCTGTGCAGCTGATAGCATGTTTACAACTGGTTTTCAGATTTACCTATCCATACAGCAGAAAATGGCTTGCAGGTCTTTTCACTCAGTTCTTGATTTGAAAGTTATCCTCATCATTCTTTGCACTAAGCTTGTTGCATACAGTGTATTTAAAAAGTCAGTTTGAGTTGATTGTTCTTTTGGTTTTTTTTTCTGCACACACCAAATTTTCCTCCAAATTATTTTTCTTAGTTTTTATCTAGGATTTATTATTGATTGTATAAGTTATTGGAGTTGTTGATTGAGCATGCTTTTATCCGATTGAGCATGCTTTTATCCCCCTAACAGGAAGCAGGTGATATCCGTACCAAGGCAGCCCAGACTAAGGACAAGGCTAGCCAGCTGAGGCAGGAGGCAGAAGATTTGTCTGGGGAGGTCCGTGATGCAGAGGCAGCCATGGACAGCTATGAGTCGCAGGTCAATCAGGATGAGGATGCGGCCAAACAGGTGAGACAGAATGTATGGACTCAGAAACATTTGATCCCATTGGTCAGTGAATTTCAGCAAAGTTTTCTCTTCAAATACTCTTCTATTTTGAAAATGTGCTAACTCTTTACAAACCTAAAGAAAAGTGGAATGTGTCTATTTGTCAGATTTGGTCTAGATATTGTCACCATGGCTTTACGAGCACTCTCTGTTCATTTGATACAATCCTAGGACACTCTCAAGATGTGCTTTAAGTTGTGCCTGGCACAGGGTCTGCATCTAGGAAGAGCAAGCGCTTTTGGAAGAGTTCTTGCATATCTGTGGACCACTTCCTTCACCTGAGGCAACATGGTTCTATACAAATTATGAGGTGGCAGGGTTCTGAAAATGCTGAGCAATAGAGTTGTTTCTCAGAATAACCATGGTTCACTTTCTAATATCAGTAGAATATCAGTAGGTATAAAGTATTGGAAATTTTGAAGTTTGTGTAACAGGCTCGTTCAGGGCCTTTAAATGCTACACTAACTGCTGGGGTGGACACAGTACACATGAAATTCCTCAAATTGCGATGATGTCAGTCCTCCTCCCTGTTAATCCCCAAGTAAGCATTTTTAGTGCAAATGTGTTTGAGTGTACGGTGTATGTTGCATTACCTCTTCTTTGTCCCTGTAGGCCTTGATGGAAGCAGCAGCTGCCAAGCAGAAAGCCCAGGAGGCCTTTGATCAAGTGAGCAATGCCCACGGCCTGGTCCAGTCCATCAGAGATGAGCTGAATGATCTTGGCTCTGTTAACATGCAGCAACTAGAACAACTGGCCAAGCAGATCGCAGAGGTAATAAAATGATATCTTTGTCATCGATATAAAAAAAAAATCATGAGCTCAAATTTGTGACATCAATAACATAGTGAAGAAGCCAGCGAATACCGTCAAAAATTCACAAGAGATATAGTTTTATTTGTGGTTGTGCCTTTTGGGAGTTTGGGAATGATTGGATCACAGGTTAGAGGTAAAAATTCATGGAGAGCAACAGTAATTTGAAATGATCTTTTCCATCATACGACTTTTGAAGACTGCATGTCTTGACAGGTAGATTTCGCCAGCCGTCTGGCCAGGTGATTCGAATAACCATGTTTTCTTATTGGCTGGCTAGTCCCAGTATCTGTGGACAGGCACTCAGCCTAGCTTGTTTACTGTGTTATGCTGTCTGATGATGTTTATGGCGTGACAGCCACACAATGCTACCATGATGTTTCTTTAATTATGTATTGTTGCAAACCTCTTCTACCAGTGCGTTGAATGGGTAAATGCACTAGTGTTATAAAAAAAAATATGGTATATGTCACAACAACAGTTTTATAGGAGACAAAACCTTTCACACTGCACCTCACTTTAGTAAATAATTAATGGTGTTAATAGTCGGCTATCTCAGAAACCATAATAGCTACGAGAGAATAACTGAAATGGAAAGATAGAGAAACACTCGTAGGAGGCAGCGTGGTCATGTGGTTTGTGAGCCATATTGAGAAACTGAAGATCGTCAAGTCTAAGATTTGTGTGTTTGACTTATCGGCCAGGTGGTTTATGTTGTGGTGTCCTTAGGAAGGCCACTTCACTCCCCTTCCCTCACTCGGCTCAGGTGTGAATAAGTACATGGCTTTGGACCTGGGAGGACCAGGGCACTGCATTGCGGGCAACTGACAACAATTTTGTTATGGGTTTCATTTGTAATATTATAAATTGAATTTGTTTGATGTGTACTGTTCTATGTGTTTAATTATGGGCTTTGTGAACCAGTTTCCTTACAAGGTGAATAAAAGTTCTATTTTAATTTTTTTTTCATTTTTTTCAAATTAAAATTGTATTCAAGAACATTAAAGGGTAAATTTGAAACTTTACTAATTTGGTGTAAGCGATCTTCTTCTGTAAAATCAGAACAGTTATTGCGTATAGACAGAACTGTTACTACTGGCAATGGTGAAAGTGTGGGTCAGGGACTTTCTGATGTAATTTATGATGTAGGGAATCTGTGATGACACTTACTGTAGAGGCTATGTAACGACACACACTGTCCATGCCTGCTTTACTCTGTTTATTATTGTGCTAGTAATTCACCGAATACTAACCAATATCTGCTCAACTACGTAAATAAAATGGTATGAAAACAGATGGCTGCCACCTAAATAAAATCAATTCTGTACACTAAAGTGTTGGTTTTATTCGGAGAATGGTTGGTACTTATCAGAGAATGGTTAGTACTTATCAATGAATGTGACATATGGTGAAGCCGATTAGAGGACACCATTAATGAAATATTTTTCAATCATGATTTTATTAGAATTTACCTCCTGCATGTAGGTGAATCTTCGCCACTTAAAACAACTATATCCTGGCCCAGAATAATGTAGCGTCAAAATATTTTTCACTAACAGACAGCGTACACATTAAGTTTTCCTACCACACCAACAGTTTGATGTAGCCAAAACGCAGTGTATGCATTACTTTGACAGGCAGCTAAACATTTTTGGCATTTATCTCACTTTAATAAATTTATTTTTTGCAGGTTGAACAGCAGTTGAATGTATCAGACATCAACACCAAGATGGAGGAGCTGAACAAGAAAAACAGGTACATCGAGAGCCAGGCAGACAAGTTTGGACTTGACCTCAACGAGCTCAAGGAAGCGGTGGCGAATATCGAGGCTATTAAGGATTCATTACCTGAGGGATGCTTCAAAACTATACCTATAGAACACCCGGCAGCATAGTGGGGGTTTAAATAATTCATAAATTCCTAGCTAGGTAGGCTTCAGTTGTCATTTTTTTACATAGTTGTCATAGTAGAGCCTAGGGTAGTATTGGCTGAGATGAGATTTAATTTAATAACTGTACATTTAGTGTAGACTTGGTGGATTTTATCATTGGAGCTTTTGCTTGGCTATAGGATACATGTGTATGTATTTATATATGCACATATATATATATATACATATGTGCTAATATATCTACATACATCAGCATCATTTTCCTAAGGTAGTATTGGATGAGATGAGACACATATTTGTACACTTGGTGTACATTTGGGGGATTCTATCTTTGTGGCATATTGTTGGCTAGAGAATAGGTACATGTGCTAATGTATCTATATACACCAGCACTATCTCTCACAAGTAGTATTGGTTGAGATGAGATACACATTTTCGTGCTGCCACTTTGTAAAGTACCGGATGGATATAAAGAGCTAGGATGTGTAAGATACTCAGTAATATTTTCTGCCAGTTTGTAAAGTATTTAATTCACATCCAAGTATGACATGATCTTTGCTAGTGCTGGATTTTGACTTAATGAGCACTCAGCTGTTTAGAATTCAGAGACTTGTTGGTAAAAAGTTACCACCAGAAATCTCAAAATGGTGCATACTGAAGCAGGCGCTTGGGTTGTACGCAAGGAAAAGCCCTGAAAACATATGTATAACAGGACTTAATTACTTAATATCAGAGTAGGGTTGTTATCGTTTTACAGGGCATCAGCTTTATATTGGAATTCTTTTAAAATAAATTGATGTACTGATTGTATTTAAGAATAAATAACTGTTTGAAAGCTCAAAAAAATGAAACAATTTCTGAAATTTTGTAAGGCGCTTGTGGATTGTGAGACCGTAAGCTTCTAGCTTGTTTAGTTAATTCTAATCTGGCACTGCGTTTTGATCTTATCATCGGGCAATGTAAGTGAGAAAAATGTTGGCCTGGCAACTGGTGATTGAAGACTTTATGTCTGTAGTCATGGATGAGGAATTATTGAGCAAGTCCGTATTGAAGAAGGCAGTGTGATGTGTTCAGGAGTGGTAAAATCACCTCAGTGCAATTGCCCCATAAGTAAAAATGTTCAAATTTCACATTAGCGTTAACAAATTATGTTATGTCTCAATGCATTGCTGTACATATGTCAAAGTCGTAGTTTGTGCACTGTGAAATCTATTGGCATGTAACATTGATATTTTAACACAATGGGTGCACAGGAAAAGTACATTATGTCATGAAGAAAATATGAAAAGAAATTTTGAGAAGAAATATGCAGAGAAGGGGCCATTGCACAAAGTCGAGAAGATAAAGTGTTCCACGTTGTTTACTCCACATGCCATGCATTAGTTTGGCATAATTATGCACCTGAATATTATAAGACTCGCTTTTTTTTCAGAGATGTATCTCAGCATATTTCTCCATTCATTTTTCAGTTTTATTTGTGGCTCTAAAATGGCATTACGTTTGCTTTTGATACCTGTTGTCAGTGTTAATAAATAAGCTTGTTAAATCACCTTGCCATCATAACTGATTTGTAATGGATGACGTTTAAACTCACAAAGTACTTGTCTCTCATTGACCTCCTAAGCCCTCATTATCAGTCAAAGGAACAAAGCTTTTCTGCCTTTTCATCGAAAGCTGAGAGGTGCTTATTCTAGACTGAAAAAAATCTATCAATACTAGATCCTTTACTGGCCAATAATTGTAATACATTGTCCAAACTTTTCTATTTAGTTTGGATGTAGCTCACAGCTGCCTTTTTATTTGTGAAACTTCTGTTCAAATGGCATCTTAATACCAATCTCGTGTTTAAGTAAGCCTGTATTATACTGTAGATCTGATATTTCAGTAGGAGTTTCCACTGCTGTTTTGATCATATCACTTGTTTGTCATGCTTCCAGCTACTTATATTGTTTGTTTGTTAATTCACTCAAACAGCTTGTGTGAAGCAAGAGTCATTTGTCAGTACAAGAAATACATGAATTTCTTGCCCTTACGAACAAAAATGCTCCCCCCTGCAAATTTTATACTTTGCAATCCAAATGATGTATATTTTATATCCGATCATAAAATATGTAATGTATACATAGTCTGTACATTACTTGCATGCCACTCCCAGTAAAAGCATGTTATTGTTAAGTCATATGCACTTGTAACATTGAAAGCTTGTGGTGTTGCTGTCTGTGGTGATTGGAGTGACAGCTTGGGTGTTTGGTGACGTTAGTGCAAATTGTGAAATTATGTTATGTGAAAATCTAAAATATTTGTATTCATCTCACCTTAGAGTTTTTTTGTTTCTCAGCTTCATATATATGGCATACCAGAATTCTTTGAGAGGGTGATGGGTGAGGGTTAGAAATTCAGTTCAGATCCTTTGATTGTGGAGTAAGATTGAAATTTTTGCCCACTTAAAGCAAAAAAGATTTCTCAGAAATGGAAAGTAGAGAAAAAGCCTTAGTCAAGAGATTTCTATTTTTCATGATTTGTTAGAATGTTTGTAGGAGTAACTTTTTTGTGTTACTTTTGTCAGCAAGAATTATCTTGCTTGTTTAGTTAATATGTTAACAATGTTTAATATGTAAACATTAAAAGTTGTATTGAATTCGGATGCCAGTTTTATAATGTACTGAAGATAAAGAGAAGCTACCGCAATGTTATGAAATGGAATAGTAGAGCTTCCTTTTCTAATTCAGTAATTCAAACTTTGCCATAGACCAGCAACTAAGACTTAAGGCAAAGCATTCCTCTCTGAAACAAGTAACTGCTTTTGGTGACTGTTAACTAAGCCAAAAATGAGTGAAATTAGTCAATCAGCATGTGAACAACTTGTTTACTTTCACCAGTTACACAGAAGAATTATAAAATTGTTACGTTAGCACGATTAGTCACGGCTCCTATTGCAAAGGTCTCCATTGTGCTCTCGAAAACTATCGTAATTCATCACTTTACAGTGGGAATAACTAAAAGTCCGGGTTTCATTTCCATCTTAGAGATAAACACCTGACACTTGAGCTAGATGGGAATCTGCTCAAGCGTACAAGTGTTAGGGGTTTTACCATTTATAATATTCCTCATATTTATTATACTAGATCTAGTTACATGTGCCATTTTAGTCGTAGTTAATATTTAATCACTCCAGTGGTTGCCATGTAGCATATTTGGATCTTATTTGTTACAATGGACCATCTTGATGTGGTTTTACCAGATATATCCGTTAGAGAACCGCAACTTGATCAAGCAGACATTTTATTCAGTACCAAACAATCGACGGTGACCGTTTTGTTTTATTTTATAGTAGGCAGCAACTGGTGTGTTTTGACCAACTCATGAAAATGTGTGTAATGTCATTCTGGAACATTCATGTGGATGTGTCTATACTTCTGTCAATTGTGATATTGTTTTCCAGAAGCAGCTGTGTTTAGTATGAGAACACATGTCCGAAAAGGCGATTTATATACATGTGCATTTTGATAGAGAGAAGTTTATCTCATTCACTGCTGTACTAATATCTGTGAAGATTGATGTCACAGTTGACCTGTAAATTTTTTTCCATGCTCATGAAGTTGCTTTTTAAAACAAAAATTTACTGTGACGTCAGAAATTATTCATCAAAAAAGACAGCGCCAACATGAAGGTCAGCAAATGAGTAATTGTAAAAGGAGTGTTGAAATGTGTTGATGCAGCTTCTATATTGTTGGGCCATTTGGATGAATGTTGAACAGTTCATGTAATGCTGTTGAATATTTAATACCGTTTCAGTAAAAGATAGATAATTATTTCAAGAGATAGAGAGACACTATCTTCTAGTCATTACAATAAACATGTGACTTGTCTTGAGGTCAGTCAGAATGAGATGTAAGTCACCATGGATATTGGTTTCACTTGAAAAGTCATGATACGAACTATGACCTAGTGAAAAAAGTTTTGAGCTGCCATTAATCAATGTTTGAAGAGCCAGGGATGAAAATTCTCACAGAGTTTACATAACACAACTCTTAAAACGTGCTTCAGACATACTCAGATTTACCTACAGTATCCATTCATCTAAGAAATCAAAATTTTTCTGCACACAACTGGCTGTGCTTTTGATTGCCATAACAAGTAATATTTCAGTAATCGACATTGTGGATTAACTTCTGAGCCTAATATCTTGTGTCTTGTCTAGCAACATAAGCTTTATCCTGAGTGACTTCAAGACCTCTGTTGCTGGCCAGATTTTCTTGTTAACATTTCTCAGACCCCACAGTGTCTAGCATTGTATGATATTTATGTCAAATTAATCTGATGATCCTATCTCTGAAAAAACACTAAGCAAGCTTGTTGCCACTGACCTAGACAATCTGGAAAAGGTCACATACTGGTTCAAAATTAGAGTTTTCCACCTTTGTTTGATAGAATGCTGGTGACTAACATGGCAAGATTCAAAGCTGACTTGCTGCTGAAAAAGTAGAAGCTGTGAAGCAACATTTATGTGCCTTCTGAGTAATCACTTTTTGGATATTTTGGCAGACTATATGGCCAAACGCATATTGTGTAACTACTTACGATGAAAGAAAGTTGTAAATATAACTTTGGGTTTTTTTTACCACCGTTTCTAATGGGTTTCACGATTAAAGAAGTTAGTTAATCCTAATAGATTATGAAGTTGAAAATTGTTCTGACAGAGTCGTTTCAGTCATGTCCGCATGTTTAATGTTGGTTTTAAATGAATACAAGACTAGGTGTTTAGATGTCCTTTTTTTTTGTTCTGTTTCAGCTAGCTTGCAGCACGCTGATAGTGCCAGTCTAACGAGCGATTGATTGGGGAAGAATGTTCATTGTATATATTAACCCACCAAATAAATAAGTCATTTATGATTATAGAAAAACAAAAACTTACTCAGTTAATTTATATTATACACTTAATGTACTTTCATAAATGTTCATACAAAGTTATCTATATAAATTTGCATGTTTTTTATATATTTTTTTTTTATACTCTCACATGCTGTTTTTTTTTTTTTCCTCCTGTCAAATTGAGAAACTGACTTGCAGATCCCATCTGCCTGTGCAGTTTTGCATTTCAGTCAGTGAATCAATAAACGTGTACCAAAGTTGTTTTTATCGTTTTGGCTGCATTGTTATTTATTGTCTCTGAACCATTCCAGAAGAATACCATGTCAATTATGGAAACTTCTGAAGAGTGTCTGACTTTTCAGCGGTTGGTTTTAGTCATTTCTGTCCAAGGTTCATTAAGTAGTAGCACTAGGCACCCGCGTCCATGCAATATCGTCACCAAGTGACCCAGGTCTTTGACACCTATTGCTTTTTTTTTTCTTTTAGCCCTATTAACATTTTGTGCTATTCTACATATACCACTGTGAATTCAGAAAATTTCTTCCATGGAGGTTAAAGTACTTTTTTTGCCCGATCTTTTAACGGGAAGAAAAAGGGGGGTCAACGCCCAAAATTTTTCACAAATGTCTTTTGAAAAAGATCACCTCAAATTCTGATTTGGTCCCCAAATTTTCATTTGGCTGGTTTTGACCGCGTGCGAATACATAGGTCTACACATTTTATTTTTTTATCTAGAAGGCTCAAATTGTACCTGAA
>JAWQUT010000083.1:1774996-1785493 GCA_033807755.1 Ellobium chinense | reverse complement strand
AACAGAGATCAGATTAGTATAGGCTACTCGTTTTTAAATAGTCATGAGCTCTGACCCTCAGCCTATAGGAAGATCTCCGGGTGTCACCAGGCAATGGTAACATATTTGCCCCCTAAAAAAAGGCATTTGAAGCGATCCCTGATTATGTATATGTTTGTATGTGTAGCCACCCGACAAAATGAAAGGCTTTTCAGCACTATTGAAGTCGATAAAAATTGTCAAAAGGCATCAAATGGAATTTATGGAAATTGAGTTTTGAATATATTTGGAAAGTTGGATCAGTTTACTACGCTATTTCAAACTAAACATGGTGTACAAGAAAGGTAAAGAGTTTAAAATGGATGACGAATTGAGTGACCATGGATAATTTCGACAAAAACTGAGCTCATCTTGGCTATGTCATGCGACTGATTTTCAGGGATCTGGTCTTAATATTTTCTGTCAATTCACTGCACTTGGGTTTCAGTTATTCAACCCAATGTCATGGAGATGTGACCAGTCTGGCTGTAAAAAGGTGTTAGATTAATATTACCTTGGTTGCAAGGCAGTTCTGGTCTATATTTTATATAGTATACAGTATGAATAGTAGCAGAACTCAGAGACACTGACAGACAGATTATACAGAATAACAGTAATAATAATGCGGTTTATAAGTATCGTAAACAGGCAAATGCCCCCTCATGCGACATCACACTGTTATTACCCCAGCAGGCCTTATCATCTTAAGACTTTCTCAGCTCCCTTGGGAGCATACAGTGCCGCTACCATTTACAGGCGCTGATCACTAGCATTGAGACAATATTTTCCACTGCCTACAGCCAGGTACCCATTGTGAAGGAGGGTGAACTGAGAAAAATGTGACAAATATTTTCCCAAGGCACTTACAACATGGCCATGGTCGGGAATCAAACCTAGACCTTTAGATCTTGAGTTGAATGCCTTAACCGTTCAGCCACACTGCTCCACATATATATATATATATATAGATGAAATGACAATCTTTGCAAAATAACATTTTTATTGCACTTGATAATGGGGTATATCCAATGCAATGTGACAAACATTTATGTGTTTCACATATGATAAATTCTACAGTACACATCAATGAAAATTAATGATAATAATAATGTTAAGGATGACAATGTAAATGTAAAACTACTGGAAATGTGCAGTTATGTAGGATATGCTAATGATTATGGAAATGAAAATGAAAATAATAAATAGTTTTGAACCATCTCTCCTCCTCTCCCTTTTTCCCGTCACATTTTTTTTCAAAACTCAAACAAACAAACAATCGTTTAACTCCATGAGATGGATTTAGTGGATTTCATTGCTTGATGATTGTTCTTTGTATAACATACAGTCGCATAAAAACATTAACTGCCGTAAAGACCGTGTGCGCCACATTAGATCAAATTCATATTTTGGCAATTTTGTATGAAGCCTGACATCCTCTATCTTTCCATTTTGTTTATTGTCTTGTAGTTTTCACAGGTTGCTAGATAGCCAGCCATATTCGTCACTGATTACTGAGACTTGCTAAAGAGAGGCGCAAAGCGAATATTTTCTGTCCAGGATATTTGTCTATGTTCATTTACTTTTGTCAAAGCAGTAAACAAATGATAATAAAACGTGATAATAAGTTCAATAATAAACATTCTTACCACCAAACCGTCCCAGGGCACTTAACATTTGCAAAAATAAATCATAAATGCGTGCGCGCACACATATACGCATTCACGCATGCACCAAGCATGCATGTGCGCGCGCTCGCGCACACGCACGCACGCACACGCGCGCGCACACACACACACACACATCACAATATTATACGATATAATGGCCACTTCATTGTAAACAAACATCAAAGAACAATCTTAAGTTGATTTAAATCTATGTCGTGGCACATGTGTAAGTATGGCAAGCTGTAGGAAGGTTGTGTTGGCGAGTCTTGGTCTATTTCTTCTTCTTGCGACCTTCCTGGCCCAAAATATGGCGATGACCTGAAACAGAGAGGCAGGGAAAAATGATCAGTGCTGCTATTGTAGGCCATGGTCAATGCCGGGTTTAAACTCAATAAAGCCCTAAGCTACAGCAAACTCCGAGGATCGCAAAATTGACTCGGTGGGCACCATAGATAATTTTTAGAGAGAAAAAGTATTGAAAAACGGAAAATTATTTTAGACGTGCGTGTCCTACTTTAAGAAGTTGCGTTCTGTTAGAAAAGTACCGGTGTTGCCAGATCAGATTTTGTGAAGGAGCCAAATAAAAATTAATTGAAGCGCCAAAAGACCGCCATCAAAGCTGTCAGAAGTAGCCAAACTGTCGCGAACGTTTTAAAACCAAGAAATGACACTGTCGTTATTGAGTGTCTTATCTCAATCTCGAGACGTGCATTCGAGGTTCACTTGTTCAAAGTTTTCAGTAAAAACTACATGCTGTTTACACTGAAAATGATGAGAAACCGTTTAGAAATTAGGCAAAAATTCAACTCTTAGAATCTAGCCATAAAGTGGCAGCCTTTGAAAAAAAAACAAACATAAAAAAAAAAAAAACCCAAACCCAAGGAACATACATGTTGCCAGATTTTGCGCCCTAGGAGCCACATCAAGTTGTCACTGAGAGACCACCTGTTATCCACAGATATTATCAATCGGTGATGTTGAAGTCCCCAAAACTACAAGGTCATGGGTTTACAGGCAGACCAAAAATTAAGAAGAAAGGCTACGAGGAAGCGATCGAAGGCTACACAACCAACGGATGATCGGCACCATCAGCATCGATCTCTACGTTTGCTGTAGAGGACTTAGCACTTATGGGTCTGCCCAGAGTTCAAGAATGTCTGTTCTGCAAAGTGCAAACCAGTAACCAGGATCAATTTGAAAACCAAGAAAACAGGTCCAAAATTCTACGAGGCTCCCAAGGAAAGCTCGAGAGTGGAGAGCACACTCCCTTATCTGTAATATGTATTCCTGATTTTTTTTGGTTTTCTTTTAGTTGTATTTGTAGGCCTACTTACACGCTCTCTCGTCCGACCCATCGTTACAGTCATTGTCTCCGTCACATCGCCACTCGTCAGGGATACATTCACCGGAAGTGCAGGTGAATTCTTGTCTTGAGCAGGTATCTGTGGAAGCAACGGACGTCATCAGTTCTCCGGTTGGTTAAAATCTAAATTCATTCGTCAGTCGTCAGCATACGCGGGGAAAGCTAGGGATACGTGTTCTGCTCCCTGCGGAGAAGTTGGCGGGGCCTAGGCGTTAGAAAATTTGGGTTTTTTTTTGTTTGTTTTTAAGGTTACACCTGGTAAAGGAACTCGGCAACAAAAGCGGCCCACCATCCCCGATTTCAAGTTTGTCAGTGGAACTTTAAATCAGCGGCCTTGTGTTGGACGAGGATGGGGCAAGAATCAAGGGTGTACGTAATGAATAAGGCAAAAACATAAGTACATTAGTATAGCAAACACCACTCGCAGTCAGGGTGCTCTTTTCTAGCGCTTCTGCATCAGTCGCAGCCATCTTTGCCTGCATAGAGATTCACACTTCCTTTTGCTCAGAATCTCCGGGGAACCACCCACAGGCTAAAAAGACCGCCCCGTTTGCTAATTTGCATTCCTTGCAGTGATTCCGCTAGGGACCAAACACACGTAGACTAGATCTGTGGCCGTGAGTGTGCCTGCGCAACAAAGACCGTATCGTTATATGAATTATATAGGAGAGATAAGGCCTTTGCGCAGGCACCCCTCGANAAATATGACTTTGGCCTTTCTTAATAAGTGGAGTGGAACAAACACCTCATCATGAAACCCCCACGGGTTTCTTTAATGATTAGCTTTTGAAGGTAGATTATCGAACGTTTTGTGTTACGGACCCACATTAGAAAAGGAATAATTCCTCAGTGGGAATTTCCGGGATCAAACAGGAATGTCCAGTTGAAGTGATTTCTACTACTTGGTAAAGCTGACTTCTGGAGTATATCGGGTAAAAAATGAGTAAAACCAAAATATAACATTTGCATCGCTTTACCGCCAACTCGTTGAAAGACTTGTGGGAATACCCATTATGACGTCATTCTAGTTCAAGTTAAGTCTTTGCAAACTTACATTGACAATGTCTCTCGTCATCTCCACTCGGGCAATCTTCTTCTCTGTCACACCTCCAGTGGTTCGGAATGCACGTGAAGGAGGTTTTACATGTGTACTCATCCTCATCACATCTTTCACGCTCTTCGTGAGTAGCAGCTGTGTGAATAAACGGTTTTAAGGAGAGTAAGGTGAGATAATGATACAAAAAGGTAAAGTGGTTCTGTATATAGTATTACGAATGTGATGTATAACACTGTATAGCATTGAAAAATATTTTCCCTAACAGTAAGTAATATAAAGTCCTATCAAAATTTCAAAAAAAAAAAAGATGTGTGATAAAGTGTGATGAAATTTATCGACTGATACATGAGGTACCGAACAAAGAAGGAACAAAATAAAGTAGACTACTGAATGAGTACCCACACCTAATCAATCAAAGGATTTAGGCATGTGGAGATAATTTACCGCGATCAAACCACGTGTCATTAATGAATGAATCAATGT
This sequence comes from Ellobium chinense, assembly GCA_033807755.1. NCBI lineage: Eukaryota > Metazoa > Mollusca > Gastropoda > Ellobiida > Ellobiidae > Ellobium > Ellobium chinense. Next base: position 1,780,905 of record JAWQUT010000083.1, on the reverse strand, counting down.
GGATGGATGAACGACATGTCATTAATGAATGAATCAATGTGGATGGATGAACCACGTGTCATTAATGAATGAATCAATGTGGATGGATGAACCACATGTCATTAATGAATGAATCAAGGTGGATGGATGAACCACATGTCATTAATGAATGAATCAATGAGGATGGATGAACCACATGTCATTAATGAATGAATCAATGTGGATGGATGAACCGTGTGTCATTAATGAATGAACCAATGAGGATGGATGAACCACATGTCGTTAATGAATGAATCAAGGTGGATGGATGAATCACATGTCATTAATGAATGAATCAAGGTGGATGGATGAACCACATATCATTAATGAATGAATCAAGGTAAATGGATGAACCATATGTCTTTAATGAATGAATCAATGTGGATGGATGGATGGATGGATAATGATTTAATTCCTAACAAGTCATACAACAACTCACTATGTTCATGATGGTGTCCACTGTGCTGGGCATTTCCTGCGACGAATGGAAGGAACACAACACACACAATGGCCATAGATGCCAAAAGCACCAGCTGTGAAGTCATCATTTCTGATATGTTGCAGGACTGAAGTGATAGACACCGACAGACGATTTGGCACACTTGATCTTCCTTGTTATCTAGGCTGTTTGGCGTTGGACCTGAGACAGGGAGACAACTTTGTTAAAGATCTGATATTGAAAAGTATGGCATTATTATGTCCCTTTACTAGCATGTTGTAGCTTTCCTGGCAGCAACAAATTATTCACTTTTCCGAATCAGCCCGCCAGGACAAACAATTTAACATTTTCCATGGCCTCGGAGTGAGACTCCAAAGTGTTAATGACGGAGCTCTAATTAGTAATAAGGATTACAGTTATGAATAAAAAATGTGACGAAACAACAAAGCTGCGAAGTCAAAGAAAAATGGGTCGAGCCGAGCTGACCTACTTTAGTCATGTCGAGGCCTCGAGTGGCCTAGTTTAGCCAAGTTGAATGCATATCTCTTTTTAGCTTTTCCGGCAAGGTCAATTTCATTCCGCCACAGAAGAGGAAGGAGAAGGTGAAAGAGGGAGGCAGTCGATGTCTTTCAATCAATCATGCCTTCCCATCCATAATTTTGGCTACTTTCTCGCCAACATTTTTATCCGCTCTTGCACCACCCCATGTCTGGATAAGAACCCTATCTAGCTGTGTTCAGAGCATTTTCACTGTTTGTCGGAGCTATAGACTTTATACAACAAACTACAGAGCCACTTCTTGCATTTGCCTAACAAATACACCAGCTCTTTTGTCTATCATAAAACTGTATCAAACTTTAGAGATGCGTCTTGTCTGACGTAACGATTCCACCGAATCCCACCAAAACCTTTCTATTCAGATATTCTTCATTTTGACTCACAATAGTGACAAAAGGGGAGGGAAATCTTGACTTTATGTGAGGAATAATATTAATGTGTTATTTTTATGATTTTTTAAAAATATACATTAGTGGAGTAGTTGGCAAGGATCGCAGTATTTTATCCAAACTGTCAGTGAGTAAATGAGTAGTTAAGGGAAAGAATCTCACGATAGAGAGTCTTTGCTGCTGATTTATATCGTAAATGGGTTAATTAATTTTGTTTCGTATACGCATCCTGACGTGTCTCCCGGACTACGTAATCAAATTATCTGAATACAGTATATGAAACGAAATAAATACATGATAATTGTTTATGCACAGGACGTCGCACTATTTTTTGCTAAATCTATGCAAAAACCTGATATTTCCATCTTTCTGTATGTGCGTTACGTCTGTTGTTTTCTTAACCTTGTAACTAGCTCGGCTAAAGACGGCGACTGAAGCTGTCAGTAATTGAGAAAATAATATCTTTTGCGCCTTGGACCAAATGTGTATTTGGAGATCAAGTGAGTGAGGGATTTTGCGTATCTCTTAGTCGTCAAATGCGCGGAAATCTTTCCCTCCCCCCTCCTTTTCCCTCGCCCTCACAAACCTTTACATTTTCGTGCTTTCTAAACGGAAAGATGTTAATCATTGGAAAGAGTTTACTGGGAAGATTTTACCAGTAAGATATGAGCGCCGAGATGCATCTATACCTGAAAAGACCGGCTGACTGGTCGTGTTCACTCGTGAAGTTCAGGCGACAACTCTCGTCAGTAACTACAGTAGGTTCGGAGTGGTGATGCAACCTTCTGGCAGTGCGTGTTGGTGTTGATGCAAGGTTGCACCAGAGTGCCCTTTTTATTGGGTCGGAGCAAATGAGGTCAGTATTAATTTCGATCCGGCGAAAACTAGTTTCAAAGGCGATTATGAGAGGAGCGCTGGATTAGGATTGAGGGTAAATTTGCTGCCAACTCCTCTGGATTAATAGTTGGGATAAAAATGTATGGCGTTAATCATTAATATACTAGAATGTAATAGTCTGCCTATCGTGTACTTCTGTTCTTCGAACGAGACACCAGATAACTAAAATAAGACTGCAATATGTCACAGATAAATTTTAAAGAGGAACGCTTTTAAGTGAAAATAAATGTAAGCTTACGGATTGTACATCTCTTTATCTAAATAGACACCTTAAAGAGTTATAGTCTATTGTATATTGGACGTTTCGCCGGACCAGTCAACCGCCACTGTGAAGGGGTAGCTATCCAAACAAATTATTATTATTATTATCATTATTATTATTATTATTATTATTATTATACACTTTGCAATAGCAACAGAAATTCCCACATCAAACTTTGAGCTTAAACCTTAAGTTAGGAAAGCGATACAATTTTAACGCTCTGAAAGTTTACCACATGCTCTAAAATTATGTGGTAGTTAGTGTTGCCACTGGAAAGGATTTTGCCCATATGGTAGGGTAAAATAGCATTAGGAAACTCCATTTTTCCTTAGGTAGGGGAAGAAAAAAAATACTTTTGTTAATTACTGTAAAAATCATGAAATAAAGGATAAAGTGGATAGTGCCCGATTTTCTTCATTTAAACAGTAAAATTATAGGGATTTTCCCCTCTGATTTTGCTTCAACAATGTGTACGTAAGGATAATAAGGAAAGAAAAAAAACTTCCACTGTAGGGCAAAAGTACGTGACCAGAGTGGCAATAGTAGTGCTGGCACTGTCTGGGCAAATAATGACTTTCTAGAGCGAATTACTAAGTAAAATGCAAATGGCAAAAATACTCAATATGATCGGTTTGAAAATGTGACAGCTTGTCACAACCAGTCACAAACCTGGGTAAAACTAACGCCTACTTGTAAAATTTCATCAGGATGGGTGCCGCACAATTCAAAGTTTGTTGGACTGCTTATCCGACCAGTCCTCTTCATGGTAAGGACTATCAAATACGTGGAGCATAATCATAAGTTATTTCGTTCCTTCTTCCATCATTTAAATATATTTTCATTATCTCACCTCTTCACCTCGACTTTCCAAATACACGCTAGCTAGAGCTACTTTGTTATTTGAAAAAAACTCTTACATTTCATGCTTCATTCTTCGTTGTGGTGAACCAGAAAACTGCGTCCATAGTCATTTAATGTCTTCTTCTGTCGCATTTTAGTTGCTATCATTTGTAACGTTTTGTGTTTTTAAATATCTACATCTGATTTCAAAATCCCACTAGATCTGTATTAAACAGGGGAAAAAAATCCAGATACCGTACAGAGTATAAGATAACTATATATAGTATATTGATGATGATGATGATGATAATAATAATAATAATAAAAATAATAATTATATTGTGGTTTGTAAGTCTCGGTTTACCGCATCCAGGCCAAAGCCCGCTACACTTCTTCACACTATTATTACCCCACAAGGCCTGATCGCTCTGAGACTTTCTCAACTCTCTAGGGAGTAAACTGTGCCGTCGTCATTTACAAGAGCTGATCACTAGTATCTCCCACTGCCTATAGCTATGTACTCATTTAACATGAGGGATGAACTAAGGAAATTGTGAAAGAAATGTTTTCTCAAATCACCTACGTCAATACCAAGGTCGGGAATCGAACCCACGACTTGAATCCAATGCCATAACCGTTCTGCTATACCGCTCTTAAAGAATGAAGATGCCAATGTTTTTTTCACTGTTGGCTATGTTAGGTTTTACACCTCTCATTAACTTACCCAGGGGTCTTAGGCCAAAATACTTTCCAAACATGTTGTTTAGCTCTTCTTCCAAATTTTGACACAAAGAAAAATGCCCCTAAACCAGTTAGATTTTGAGAACTTAGGCAGTAAAGCAGACAACCTAATATTTTAGGCCTTTTCACTCAGTAAACATGGTAACCTTATCCACCTAGCAACAACCATAAATTTTATACTTGAATGGCTAAACCTCAACTATTCTGAGTCTACACATGTATTTGTACCTATCTAAGTCTTTGAAATTAAAATCCAACCCCTTTCCCTGTCCCCATGGCCAGTTTTCTGGTTCTAAAGGGACTATTTAAAATTGCATATCAAAATGCCAGGTGCTATTGGTATCTTCATACCTGAAGCTACACTATCCGATCATTAGCGTTGGAAGACAAGCCCCGCCCATAAATAGCAGTGGACACTGCCACGACTCAGACGAATTTGCTTTCACATTTCAAGTTTCAGACGTTTTTTATATCAATTTTCTTGTGGAGGGATAGTAAACTAGCGAGGCGAAAAACTTCTATGCAGTAAGAAATGCTTTACTCATGAAATCAGGCCCAAAAAAAAGCGCTTATGTGTAAAGCGGGCGATTGAATTCAAATTAGCAAAGTATCCCAGTATGCTATTCATTTTCTTTACACCAGGTGTGGCAGGCTAACGTCAGTCCTACCAGTACAAAGTTACAAGTGGCTCTCCCACTAAAATAGGGTAGGTTTGTCAGTTTGATAAACCATAATAACTAGACCGGTACCTCGTTCAGAGATCATGCGAGACCCCGCAGAGACCCCGCAGAAGCCCCGCCTTCAAAGCATCGTACCACCAGGTTGTCAATGGGAAAAAAAAAAACCGCCTGATTTTGTGTTCAGATTGCGTCAGTGTTGTATGGGAAGTGTGTGGTCTGATCTGGCTGACCTCTGCACTAAAATCTGGCATCATTGTGTTTGTTGTGGCAAGAGTTGGCCTAGACACTGAAAACATGCCGGCCACGTTGGCGTATAAGGGCGTAATAAAAAAAAGAAAGTAGATCGTTTGGAACGTTTGGAACAATTTTACTGAGCATTTTGAAAGCGAGTCTTAGGATAATAATATCTGAATCCAGTAATGAGGTCAATATGACTTCTTCGGATGTAATAACCATAATATGAGACAGTAAGGGGTGGTGTGGTCAAGCTGCTTGAGGGCCATTCTCATAATAAAAAATTAAACCTTCTGAAGTTAATGAGTTAGTCTCTGGGGTCGCGCGGTGTACGCTAAAAGTGTCCTTCGGAAAGATACTTAATTCTTATTCCTCACTCGGTAATGACGGGAATAAGTTCCTGGCTTTAGAGCTGGAAAAAAATGATGCTGCACTACGGCGACTAGCAATGATTTTGTTGTGTATTTCATTTGTAAACTTGCATATTTATCTATATTAATAAAACGCTTCAGCCAAATTTGTGTCACAGATTCTTAAGAACTACGTAACGTAAAAACATGCGGTTTTCACCTAAATTCGTAGAAAAATACACAAAAAGTAACTATACACATCAGTCTTCTTTATATTTTTTTTACGCCATTTAAAAAAAAAAAGAATGTGTACAGCAACGAAATACAATCTCCGATAGATCTTTTCAATCCGCCCGATTCACCAATCGTCGCCAATCGTCCAACTTTTTCACGGAGTCTGATGCATTCGTTTATGATACCTTTCGGTGCGCTAGGTATTCTTTCGCCGCTGGTGCGTTGCCTGCCTGCCCATTTGTAAAATGGGGTGTTAGTCTTGTATAT
>JAWQUT010000083.1:1761895-1774503 GCA_033807755.1 Ellobium chinense | reverse complement strand
TTTTGTGTTTTAAAATATCCTTTAAAGGCAATATGACCCCTCTCCACATATTTATTAATGCTTGATGGAAACACTGCACATCTGTGTGCTTCGATGATCATCCATGAATTATGCATAATATGGATCTATGTTTTACAAATGACCCACGTATAAATTACGCTTTTAGTCTACAGTTTTTTAGTACCGTATAATGAAACAACATGCATGGTGTTATAGTCATTTATACCCTGTACAATGACTAGTTTTGTTTTGTTCTCTGTTTGTCTTACACATAATCATTTATAAAGTCATGAGATTTTATAAACAGGCATTAAGTTCTTTTTAATATATGATATTTTATTTTGTGCAGTGGTGTAGTTTACGTCATTAAATGAATCACTAAATATTTGTTGCAATACATTTTTTTCGTCTTTATGACATGAAAAAAAGGGAAACGACTGTTGTCAAGTTACACCATATTACGACGATATTTAAATTTAAAAATATTACCTCTTCCGTTAGCCACAGAAGCAGGTTCTCCCTCCATCCCCCCCCCAAAAAAAAAAAGTGCCAGTAAAAATTATGGTTGAACCGTTTTAAACATCTTGCGCTTAGAATAATAATTATGTTCTTCAGCCACAATATTATTCTGCCTCCATATTCTTTAATTTAAAGAGGAGAGTCGGTTTGCATTTTAAATTACAGTTTAGTAAGCAGTAATCTGATTCAGTGAGTGTAATTTTATCCAATAAAAAAAAAATCTGCCCCTACTAGAGCAAAAATCAGTCGGCTTTGTCTTTACAAGCAACCTCGTGCTGCATGCATAATCTGGAATATAATTTAGTGTGTATTCTGCTCAAAGAGTGCCTACAGTTAATTAGCCTTATGTAGTTTGAGTTGTGTTCTGTGGCGCCCAAGAGAAAAGTGATGTAGCAACTTTACGCTGGGTCAGTCCAGTCTTGTCTCTTAATTGAAATTAGGATAATATTTAAAAGTGAATTTTGGACGGCGTTAAGGTCAGTCTGGGTATGTAAAACAATAAAATGTGCTTTATAATGGCATGACATTTGCAACAACACGACGGAAGTTTTGAAATCACAGGCTCATGGGGAACATAGATTCCAATCCATAACAGAATGTAATATGTGGCACTTGCTATGTGATTGTGCTCCCACTCATCAGGCGGTGATTTCCGACGGCGACACGATGTTAAAGCAGATTTTTTTGCATTCCGTTATCTACTTTCTGATTTTTAGATAAACAAAGCTTGTCTTAATTTCACATCACATGCCCCAAAGGGGGATTTCAGCACTTTTATAATACAAATTAATTAACAGTACAACTGTAAGGCAGGATAGCTCAGTTGGTAGAGTACTTTCCCCTCCCCTCTCCCTAAAGGGGACTGCAAAATACACTTTTAACAACAAAAAGGGGGGGCAAAATACCACGGGGGGCAATCTACCACACGTAATGGGGGGCATTCTACCACGGAGGGGGGCATTCTACCACAGTGGTAGAATGCCCGGGGGGCATTCTACCACGGGGGGAGGCATTCTACAATCTCACACCGGCCACGTTGGCGTATAAGGGCGTAATAAAAAAAAAAAGTAGATCGTTTGGAACGTTTGGAACAATTTTATCGAGCATTTTGAAAGCGGGTCTCAGGATAATAATATCTGAATCCAGTCATGAGGTCAATATCGCTTCTAAGGATGTAATAACTGTATGAGATAGTAAGGGGTGGTGTGGTCAAGCTGCTTGAGGGCCATTCTTATAATATGAAACCTCCTGAGGTTTATGGGTCAGGCTCTCGGGTCGGGCGGTGTACGCTAAAAGTGTCCTTCGGAAAGATACTTAATTTTTATTCCTCACTCGGTAATGATGGGAATAAGTTCCTGGTTTTAGAGCTGGGGAAAATGCTGCTGCACTACGGCGACTAGCAATGAGTTTGTTGTGTATTTGATTTGTAAACTTGCATATTTATCTATATTAATAAAACGCTTCAGCCAAATTTGTGTCACAGATTTCCTGAGAACTACGTAAAGTAAAAACATGCGGTTTTCACCTAAATTCGTAGAAAAATACACAAAATGTAACTATACACATCAGTCCTCTTTATTTTTTTTACCCTTTAAAAAAAAAGAATGTGTATAGCAACGAAATACAATCTCCGATAGATCTTTTCAGTCCACCCGATTCACCAATCGTCCAACTTTTTCACGGAGTCTAATGCATTCGTCTATGATGTCTTTCGGTGCGCTAGGTATTCTTTCGCCGCTGGTGCGTTGCCTGCCCATTTGTAAAATGGGGTGTTAGTCTTGTATATTATATGTATGATAAGCATTGTTCTATGTCTTTATATTAGGAGTGTGTTACTTTCATGTCACACTCTATAGCGTTGCAATTTCCCTAGGGAGTAAACAGATGTGGTATTTTCATTTCATTTACACTAGAATAGATTTCTGGAGATACGGCTTTATACATTAACCCGCCAATGCAAAATTCCGGGTTTGATTTGAAAACAGGCCAGGCGTACCGCGTCAGTGAGGTCAGAGTTGATCGCCTGATTTTATGTTTTGTTATGTTATGTTGAGCGGCTTACAAATACATTCTGGGACTGTGGCCAACTCGATCATTTCAAATATTTCCTAATGCGAGTACTCAGGGCACAAAAGTATCGTCGATTGTCGAAGTCAATACTATGATGACTGTAATGCTGTAATAACAAAGAAAAAAAAACCAACAAGATGAAAGTAGAACTTTTACTAAGCCCATAGAGAAATCAATTTACAATGGCGCACATTGCTATACTTTTCATTCATAACACAAACACATAGAATAGTAGGCCTACACATCATACATTTTATACATAATTTTGAAAATGAAACATAACAAACGTTATGTTGTTGCTGGTCGCCCGCGGTACAGCGCCCTGGTCCTTCCAGCTCTAATTCCAGGCACTCATTTACACCTGAATTTCGTATGGAAAGAAGAGTGAAATGTCTATCCCATAGACACCACAACGTAAACCGCCTGGCCCAAGAGTCGAACACACAAACCTTAGATTTAACTGTCTTTAATTTCTGAGTACGACTCACAAAGCCACTCTGCGTCTTTAGGAGATCGTGCCATCAGCCGAGTTAAAGGGTCAAATTAATGCTCTACTGCTGGTATTCGAAAGACAGGCTTCCTTACTTTGACATGTCACTGGTGGCACAAATCGTATATTTACTCTGTCGAGGATCATGTGGGAATCGTTTGGGATTGAGTTTCAATAAATATAATACACATACAGTCCTTTTCAGTGTCAGTTGCCTATGGCAAAATGACCTGCCTAGATTTTGATATATAAATTAATAGATTGCAGCTACTTTCAACAATGCAACCCGGACTGATCATTTCATGGCTTTGTCCAAACAAGAAAAAATGAAACTGGAATACTGACAATATCGATCATGTCCGAATTTGAAAGTGAATACTCGCGATGAGGCGAGTGGCGAGAGTACTCGATATTGATATCGACCGCATAACATAATAGTATTTCGACATGCGGGTTTCTGTGGCTGCTGTTGTTCGCGCCCATAATATCCACCACCACTCCCACAACCCGGCGGCGATTAGTGGCGAATCCTCGATGTCCAACACAAACATTCTTCCTCTTTAAAGTAAAAAGACTGTAGCGCCGTGTTAGGTCATATTCATCTTGTCTGGGGAGCCCCATATTGGTACTGTCAAGGGTGGAGTTGGATAAAAGTTTTGTACGCTGTATTTTTTTGTCTTTCTTTTAGTGTTTTGTAAAATATGTCAATGTATAGTAATGATATGTCAATGTATAGTAATGATNAAAATTTTTCACCTATTAAATATTGACATTGTTCAAAATCAATGTTTTATATGTATTTTGAGTGGCATTTGAAGTGTGTATGTGAATTTTCAGAATTTTCCCACCAGTATTTCTATGCCTGGACACTAGAGGGTTAAAGTAAAGTAAAAAGACTGTAGCGCAGTGTTAGGTCATATTCATCTTTTCTGCAGAGCCCCATGTTGGAAATCCTATGTGAAACATAGAACACATTATGCGTTATTTGCTTGAGAGGGCACGGAGTCGAAGTGAGCGAGTTTGCCGAGTGAGTGGTTTTTCTGTTGTGACGATGACCGCGAACGTTTATGTATGTCATGTTTCTGGACGTCTGGATGCGTGCGAGGAGTGTTATTGTCTTTTACTATGTCGTGATCCTTTCGCTATTTTGATCTAATGTGTAAAAATTTTAAATCTGACACTTCATTAATGTGAGTGTGAAGTTGAGAGAGAGAGAGAGAGAGAGAGAGAGAGAGAGAGAGAGAGAGAGAGAGAGAGAGAGAGAGAGAGAGAGAGAGAGAGGAAGGTTCGGTAGAATGTGACTTGCTTGTTAAAAATATTGTTATTTTGCTCATTTACAACAGATAGTTGCCTGAGCTCAATAAACTTATTGTTATTGTTATTGTTATTACTATTACTGTGTACGTGTATACTGTCCCCATGACATTTTTCCATATTAGGGATAATAAAGTTATAATTATCGTATCTTATCTTATCTTTCCATTAGAGTTCGTCTATATTCTTGCAGCTTTCATTGTTTCTGAAATAGCCAACCTTATTGCCACTGATTTAAGTGATAGATAGAGGCAGACCGCGAATGGTGTTTGCGTCCTCTGGACAGCCCTAACAAGTTTAACTAGTTTAACAAGTTTTATTATATAACAAAAATTACAAAAATATAACAAAAATATCTCCGAAACACATGCACACTTTCGGAGTCGTGTATTACTCATGTTGTGCGAGCCTAGCGATTCCGGGAATTTCCACGTTTCACTTCAAAGAACAGTGCACCAGAGTGCGGCCTGAAGTAAACAGCGCTACACAATCATGGCGGATTCATATTATGAGAGACTGTAGTTCTTACTCATACAGGATTCAGTTTCAGCAGCGTCTCTCGTGGATTGTAAAGTTTATTGGTCTTTCAGGAAGGATGAAGTCTGAGTATGTCTTGGGAGGTTATTTAATTGCAAAATCTAATCTGTATAATGAGATTGTTCTGATTAAAAATTCCGAGAGGCGAATAAGAAAGAAGGAAAGCCAGGAAGAAAGAAGAACAGACATTGTTTAGATCTAGACTAGATTTAGTCTAAGAAACACAAGAGAGAATGAAAGCACGAAAGAAAGAAAAATATGAGAAATGAGTGAAGTAAGAGAGGAGCATTGAAATGAAAGAAGTAGATAGACAGATGTGAAGTAGACAAGAAGAGAAGAGTCAGAAATACTATAAACACAACTTAAAATACAACATTTCAGGAAAATGGCTTTCAAAAAAATCTGCAACTAGAAAGTCATAATTATGCAGGGAAAGGTTTATAGAATGGACACTAATCTTGATATAACAAAATATTGAAAATAAACGAAGGTTGCAGTTATGTAGAATTGACTGTACATGAGTGAACATAAGTAACCACCTGGTAGGACTTCAGTTAACCTCGGCATCAGCCCGTAACTCTCCTACTCAAGGCTTAGTTTAGGCTTAGGGACGGGATCAACGGTTGGGAAAAGCAAGCACCCTTGTGACAATCCCTAACGATCTAATGCCCAGCGTGTCAAATCTGATACATTTTCTGGAACGATGACAAAGCAAATTAAGATCATTTTGATGCTTGTTCCAGCATAGTGGACTCAAAAGTGATCCAAAAACTTGAGCTCAGAATTTTTGTGGCATTATAGATTGAGCTGGGCACTAGAGGGTTAAACATAAATATTATCTAGGAACTCTCTCTGTCTCTCTCTCTCTGTGTCTCTCTCTGTCTCTCTCTCTCTCGTATGTGCTTTCTCTTTCCCCGCCGTGCCCCTAAACCTAAACCAGGCTCTAGGTGAGCGAGTCTGGGGACGGCGCCAAGACCTCAAACCTAGCGTGCATGAAAAACCCGTATTCTCGATTTAATGCTCTGAGACCGGATCTCTTCTCTTCTTTATCAAATGCTACTCATTAACTAGAACAAATCCCATCGTGAAATAAATGGCCTGATGGACTTCTACTACTCTTGGCATCACTGTCATACAGTGACATCATTACTCTCCATAGAGAGTAACGATAGAATGTCAAAGGAAAAACTTAGATCTAGTGGTAGAATAAAATTCATGAGGCATTACTTTTACTGTTAATTTTCATATACACGGTTTACACCACATACACAAAGCTACTCTTTACAACCACAAAACGTCAAAGGAAAGACTTGGATATAGTGGTAGTATAAAGTTCATGGGTCATTACTCTTAAATGTTAATGTCAAACACACACCACTACTCTTTACAGCCACAGAATTATAAAGGAGAGATCTAGGAGTAGTATAAAGCTTATCAAATACTCTTATTGTTACTGTGAATACATACACCGTTACTCTCTACAGCTATAGAATGGCAGAGGAAAGGCCTAGTAATAGGATAAACTTTATGAGACTCACTGTTATTGTTAATCATACATCACTACTCTCTCTATAAACAGAATGTCAGAGGACAGATCTAGTGGTAGTTTAAAGTTTACGAGGGCCTAGTCTTAATGTAATACACACATCACTACTCTCTACAGCTACAGAATGTCAGAGGCAAGACCTAGTAGTATTTTAAAGTTTACTAGGCTCTAGTCTTAGTTTATCTATGGAGATGTGTGTATTACATTATGTCAGAGGAAAGACCTGCATAAAGTTTTTGATGCCCTATTCTTGCTGTTACTATTACACACCACACTACTCTCTACAGAAACACAATGTTAGAGGAAAGACCTAGTGGTAGCATAACGTTTACGAGGCTCTATTCACAATTTTTATTACACATACACCACTACTCTCTACCGGTACTTCTGTAGGTATAGAATGTAAGAGGATAGACCTAGTAGTAGTATAACGATTAGGAGGCTCTGTTCACTGTTACTGTTATAGTCTATTCACTACATCACTACTCTCTTCAGCTACAGAATGTCAGAGGAGAGAGGTATATCTATTCACAGTTACTATTACACATACATCATTACTCCCTACAGCTACAGAATATCAGAGGAGGGAGGTATATCTATTCACAGTTACTATTACACATACATCACTACTCTCTACAGCTACAGAATATCAGAGGAGAGAGGTATATCTATTCACAGTTACTATTACACATACATCATTACTCTCTACAGCTACAGAATATCAGAGGAAAGAGGTATATCTAGTCACAGTTACTATTACACATACATCACTACTCTCTACAGCTACAGAATATCAGAGGAGAGAGGTATATCTATTCACAGTTACTATTACACATACATCACTACTCTCTACTGCTACAGAATATCAGAGGAGAGAGGTATATCTAGTTGTAGTACTGGCTATAAGGTGAAGGAGAGGCTGTCAGCCCAGCCCTTGCCCAAACGATTCTTCCTGGGCCGAGAGCAAGTCACCTACCCACTGCGACACGAGGACAAGTTCGATACCAAAGGCGATCTCTTCACCGAAAATGATCTGTGAGCACCATGGTGATGTGCCGTGTTATAGGGGGTGGGCATATTCAGATACGAAAATTTGTACTCGCCTAATCATTGACTCAAGAATCGTGTTGAACGAATCCGTCGATTCAGGTTCGATTACAATGAATTTCCTCTTGCCTTTGACTCGTGTGATTATGTTCACATCCACACGAATCAGGGTCACAATTCCTTACATTTTATTGGTTGTTTACATGACCTTAATTGGAAATTGTTATTTCGGATTTGTTTTCGTCAAATCTGCAGGTGTGACGAACTCGGATTATGATGTTTAAGAATGACGTAAATTTCGGCGCTGTATATGAAGCATTTAATCCATCCTTATATAGTTTGACCTTTCAGGCAGGGACACTCAAAGAACGCGTTCTCATATCTCTTTTCCATTCCAGCTAGTGCTAAAGGCGGAAATGGGCAAGAGTACCTAACTATTTCTCTCCCCTTTCCATCCCGTCGCGGGCAGTCGCGGGTACTATGTTACACTATCACACAACTAGCTCCCACATTTTCGGGGTCGTCTAAGTTAAACCAGTGTATGTATCTTGTCATTTATGTCAACGATACGATGATGATGATGATGATTATGATGATTATGATGACGACGACAATGACAATAGAGATCGAAATTCTGCTGACTTTGATGAAAATGTGGTGGCTTGATGTGGAGGAGGGAGCCGATTTTTAAAGGTATTGGAACCCAAGATTTAAAGGTCGTGGGTTCGATCTCTGGTTATCTTGTATGTACCTTGTGATCTTACAAATGCCTTTACATTGCCCTTAATCCACCTATCTGTAAATAGTGTATTAAGCTCCATAGAGAGTGAACGATATTCTCAGAGTGCTAGAGATCTGAAAATGTAAAGTTATGCCATTGTATGCTGCAAAGAGAGCTGAGAAAGTTATTGAGAGACTTGGCCTGCTGCCATAATATTAATGTCAAATGATTATTTTTATAATTGTTACCAGTGATGTTTCGGTGATGTAACACTAAAATAATGATGAAGCTGACCATATTAGAGAGCTGCATTTTTGCACACGACACACTGTCCCTTCAATCAATCTGCGTCAGTAAATTCATTGGTGTGTCGGCTTCTTGACTTTGGCTATGAAATTTGTCTGATTTCGGGCTTCGACCCCTGATCCTTACCATCAGCACCGGCCCTTGAATGAGTTCTAGGACATTGTACTTAATTCATGAATAAACTGCTATCTTGACTCAAAAATACCCTTAGCTTGCTTGACCGTGGCATCACGTACATGTGACTGTTTGAATTCCCCCATGGGCAATATTCTAGGAAACTCCCCCTTAGAAGTTAAAGGCAGGATTAGAAAAGAAAAAGCTCACATGAGAGAGTTCCTGGACAATAACAAAGTCTAGAGACTATCCCAAGAGTCTGTTCTTTCTCCCTTAACCATACCTCCACCATTGTCCTTAACCATAACACTAAGCATTATGTGGGAGATTCAGGGATATTGTTTTCAAAATTTGCCTGAGTTCCGAATTCAGTTCTCGCCCAAGTCATTTCCGTATGCAAAACCACAACCCTCTATCATTACGACGACATCACGGGATGACAGCTAAGCTTGAAGACATCGACGGCATCAACGCGACAAAAGACATACTTGCTGACATCAACGCGACAAAAGATATACTTGCAGACATCAACGCGACAAAAGATATGCTTACAGACATCAACGCGACAAAAGATATGCTTGCAGACATCAACACGACAAAAGATATACTTGCAGACATCAACGCGACAAAAGATATACTTGCAGACATCAACGCGACAAAAGATATACTTGCAGATATCAACGCGACAAAAGATATACTTGCAGACATCAACGCGACAAAAGATATACTTGCAGACATCAACGCGACAACAACTATGCTCGAAGACATCAGTGTCATCAATGCAACATCAACAAGTACTAAGAGTATCTTTTAAAAAATCTCCCTTGGAATGCCAGCATCAAACCTGGGTTGCTCACTAATGTGCTGCATGAGGAAAGAATCAAGGAGGTTGTCTCCCGTGTCTGCCAGCCCACCATCTCCTCCACCATCAAGAGCTACGTGGGCAAACCAGACCGCGTCGGACATGACGTGCAGAGTCTGAAAGTCTGGGAGTCTGTGAGTAAAGTCAACACCTGGTCTGGCGACTTTTGACAAATATGCCGGGTTCATTTTTTGTCATCATCATCATCATCATCATCATTTAAGAGCTTTAAAACAGACGTAAAAAGGTAAGTTTCCATAGATAAATAAAGTAAATTTACTGGCGCAAATTAAATTTCTAATCTAAAACGATCTTCAGGTGTAAAAATTTTTCAAAACACATCATCGTCATTATTATCATCATCATCATCATCATCATCATCATCGACATTAAATATGATTCTGCTCAGATTGAGGACAAAATTTTTGAGAAATATTTAATGACTTTATTTTTTTTTTTAAATGGACGATGATTCGTGTCTGAACTGGCACCTTTCAAGACTGTACTTAAAACAAAAGTCATACGTAGAAAAACATCAGACATCATACACCTTTGGGTCCTGATGTATATTATTTTATGATGACCACTGTACTGCACTGTGCTGTGCTTGGGAAGGAAGACAGAAAGAAAGGGACAGGAGGGGTGTGGGGCGGAGAGGGAGGTGTGCGAGTGTCAGAGTGCATATTGTTAAATTGTGAAATTTATGTACTGTGTTTGACCAAGAGCCTAATAAAGTTCTATTCTATTCTATTCTATTCTATTCTATTATCGTTATCAGTTACAAAACATTAATNTATTGTTAAATTGTGAAATTTATGTACTGTGTTTGACCAAGAGCCTAATAAAGTTCTATTCTATTCTATTCTATTCTATTCTATTCTATTCTATTCTATTCTATTCATTATCATTATCAATTACAAAACATTAATATACACTAAAAGCAAATCGGTAAATAAAAGAAATTATACGAATTTAACAAATTTAATTCATAAATTTTCAGACTAGCGTCCTTCTTTATATGCAGAAAATATCTGAGTTAAGAATGTAAAGGCAAAAGTAAGTCATGAGATTAAACAACAAAAAAAAAGAGGTCAGTAAAGAACATGTGAAAAAAAAAAAGGCTTGAACTGACACAACTGTCCAAAAAGGAAGGAATCAAAGGCGAACACAATCAACTGAGGTGCATTGCTGAGCGGAACTAAACACGTATACAGCGTTCACAGAATAAATAACAGTAACTTCTTACATTCACTATCGCAATTAGATCTATACCTTCTTTCATTTGCCACGTTCAATAGCCAACTTCTCTCTCCCTCCGCCCCCNCCTCCCCGCCCTATCCCCCAAATCAAACAAACACACTCACTCCCATCTCATTTTAACCATTCCACACCTTGTATTACGTTAACACACTAGTAATAACCTTACTTCCTTCCGTTTCTTCCTCCCTCTCCCCTCATCATGATCATGATGATGATCAGCATCCTTCCCCCCGCGCACGAGTTGTTCTCCTATTTTTTTAAAAATTTTTGTGACTATATTATTTTGTCTCCTTAGTAAACGTTTCTCATCTCTGATCTGAGTTGTTGTCCGCCCGTCTCCTATCTGTTGTTTATCTTTAGTATTCTTGTTACATTCTGTGCAGTGTCCTTGAAGAAGGAACATACTATAGTTCTGAAAATTTGGATTGTTTATTCTATTAAAGCTTTTCTGGTAGAGAACGCCTTTTTTTTCCATTTTTCAAATCATTATCGTCATCGTCATCATCAACAGTACTTGGCTTGTTGACTTGCAGATGGATCTGTATGACCATCATTTCCTGAAGAGAGTCTACAACAAACTGGGTGACTACAGAGATGTCATGCAAGGTTGTCAACGTCGGTTTGGGTCACAGCTCTTCCCGGGGGTCAAGGCCACACACCTCCCAGCGATCCCCAAGATGTAAGGACAGGAAAACAGACTGACACACAGAAAAAAGACGAAAAGAGAGAGAGAGAGAGAGAGAGAGAGAGAGAGAGAGAGAGAGAGAGAGAAAAAGAGAGACACAGACAGACAGACAGAGAGAGAAAGAGAGAGAGAGAGAGAGAGAGAGAGAGACAGAGAAAGAGAGAGGGCATACAGATAAGAACTATCAGCGATGCTCTGGTAAAGACAATTTAAAAACTTGGATGGGCTGAGAGAGTAAATCATGTTAAAATGCGACTGAAAGTACGATAAGGACGTGCTTCACAAACGAAACAAATAAAGAATATCAATTGCGAGGCCATAGCGTTCTATATAACAACAGACCTTTCTTTATAAGCCAGTTCCAACAAAGATCACTTCCGGTTGAAGCAAACTATAAGTGCAGCAGTGTGACTGTCATCAAATCTCGCTGCCAAAAATAAAAGATGCATCAGCCAACGTAAAAAATCGCACAGTTTAAAAGCCAGTTTTTAATAGCCAATGTTATAGATCATATCGTGGAAGATATTGTCAGAATGCTAGTGATCAGCGCCTATAAATGGCAGCGGCACTGTATGCTCTCCAGAGAGTCGAGAAAGTCCTAGAGTGATCAGGCCTGCTGGGGTAATAATAGTGTGAAGTCGCATGAGCGGGCATTAGCCTGGATATGAGACTAAAAACCACTTATTATTACTATTATATCGGTCAGTAATACTCCTCTAACAATGGAAAAGAAGAAATCGAAAGTTATGATTGCTGAAGTTGTATTTTGCGATGCCCTGCGATTACATTAAAACTGAAAGTGGTCCATCGGCCTATCTAACATAAAATGTTTTTTTTTTTTTTTTGGTTTCTTTTTCATCCAGGAAGTACAATTCTTTGTTTATGTCTCTTTCCCAGAAGTCGCTACGCAGAGACACAAGTAGTGAATACCCAGGTCCCACACCAGCTAAGCTACCAGAGACAGTGGTCAACCAATCAGAAATACCATCCTAACGATCTCAGACAGAGGAGGCCAAACAATAAAATCTGAATTTTGTAGACCAAAAAAACAACACGTGTTTTAGAAATAAACGCACAGAGTTTTAGAATTAATATGTCTTCCCACCGGTGAAATGAGGCTTAAGTTGATATTTAGGA
>JAWQUT010000083.1:1732136-1748410 GCA_033807755.1 Ellobium chinense | reverse complement strand
TTTTTGTTTATGCGCAGCAACGTCAGTTATGCGATGCCAAACAGACGGTCAGTCACCCAAACGCCAGGAGCAGCAAAAAGTAACAAGACCCCATAACGATGTGCCCAGTTCCGGGGGAAAACAACAGAGAGCACACGAGGAAACAAAGGACACTTCAAAAAACTAGTTCATCATGTTGTTTTCGTGTGTACTGATGATAAAACTTGTGACGAGAAATAATGTGTACAATCAACTCCGCCCAATCACACTTTTCGTCTAAAGGCAATATTCTACTGAAATTGTTACATTTGAAAGCAAGAAATAGACAAAGCTGTATGATCAAATATCCACTTAAATGCAACATTTTCCTATGCTCCTGATGGATTACGATAAAGCGGAATTCGCTGTAAAGTGTAACGTTCCTTAAGTATACCTTATAACCGGCACCCCATAAATCTTTTCATTCCTTCGCTACCTTATGCTTTTCATTCACTAATATTATGACTAAAATACAGTTCCTTCATTAACGTTTACACAAGGCGAATTCACAAGCCTCTTACATAGGACGAATGGGTACATATGATTATATAGGGGAACACTACTTCCTGGATGTACCGGTATGTCTAAGTGCTGTTTGCAGCAAAAGGTTAGAATGTGAAAAACTATAGCACATGTAAACGTGAGATCTCTCCCTATTCGTCCCCAGTAAATACACAAACATTTTGACTGATGTTTTTATATATGTGTGTGTGTGTGTGTGTGTGTGTGTGTGTGTGTGTGTGTGTGTGTGTATATATGTGTGTGTGTGTGTGTGTATGTATGTGTGTGTGTGTGTGGGGGGGGTGCACTGTTGTGTTTGTGTGGCTCGCTATGTCAATGGTGAGTGCACAATGAGAAGATAAGATTTACTCACGCAGTCTATACAAGTATATATAATAGCAATAAAAAGAACGGTCACACATAAAAGATTCAAATTCTTGAATGTTTTTCATCCACTCTGTCTGTCTGTCTGTCTGTCTGTCTGTCTGTCTGTCTGTCTGTCTGTCTGCCTGTCTGTCTGTCTGCCTGTCTGCCTGTCTGTCTGTCTGCCTGTCTGCTGTCTGTCTTTATTTATTAGTCATAAAGTGTTTTCTCTTTTGGCTGCGGCCCGGCATCTGTCGTATAGCGACTGACTTGAAAAGGAACAAGTGGATGGATGAACAGACAGATAGACTAAAAATAGAGATGGATAGACTGAGGAACTTGAATAGATGGATGGTGGAAAAGTTGTCACGATGGACTGACAGACAGATAAATGAGCTGATCGTGAGAGGTATTCTGATGTTCTCCCAGTCAGGTTTGACAGCTGGTACTCACAAAAAAGACAATGGAAAAGAGAAAAAAGAAAACCGAATCCTTTCAACTTGATTCATTATAATTATGAATGTCTTCTCAACACTAGATCCGATCATTTAAGAACTTGCGCATTATCGATGGAGTCTTTTACCAAAGTAAGAATTACATTAATGCACTGGTCCTGAATGCAGGCTTAGTGGCGTTGGACATGCAGAGTTTATTTAATTCTTACGATGGTAACAGATCCCGTCGATAATGCGCAAGTTTTTAGTTGATGAAAATGCTGTCCAAAGAGCAATTTTTTTACGATGTTTGCCGGGAATTCCCACTAACACGCAGTTCGTGTCAGCACCTGACAGCACTTTCGTACCCGACCTCTTCACTTTGAGTAAGAGCGGTTGATGAGTAGACTCATTGTCGAGAACTGATCAACTTCTCGCTCATTCGGAGTGACAAGGTAAGCTCAGAACAACTAGAACTTGATGTCAAACATTCAAAGTCGACAATATTCCAGAACTTTCTTTATCTACTGCTTGGTTTAGGAGTAGGGGCCAGGTTTGGGGGAGGGATAAACAAAGAAAAACAACCTTGGGACAAACTTTGTCTGGAAATTCCCTCATGTGTGCATTCTCATACAATCCTGCCCTTAATCCTAAGCCAGGCATCAGGTGTGAAAGAGACAGGAGTCTCGGGTGTGATTCAGAAATCCTCTGCCCTAGGAGGAATGACTTACTGGATAAAATCCTGGAATTCTCTTGAGCTTAGATTGGAATTAAGGAAGAGAAAACATTTTTGAGTTCCCCCTAGTCTACAAATTAACACCACTAAAATAATGTTCTGGCAAATTCCCTGGACTCTCTCTCCAGTGCCTGGTTCAGCCTTAAGTCCTTCTGAGACTCTAAGCAACAAGCATCCTTCTTTAAGCAAGTCAAGATGGCTGCTAGTGATGCGGAAGAGCTTGAAAAGGGCGCGCTCACGTGCGAATGGTGCTTGCTATACTTATATCTTTGCCTCTTTTATTATTATCCACACGGCCGCCGATTCTTGTCACATCCTTTTCCGACACAAGGCCGTTGATAAACGTTCCACTTACAAATCTGAAACCGTAGATAGTGGCCACACCATGACTGCAGAGCTCCTTTCTAACTAACGTCAAAGCTCCGCCCACTTTTCCAAGGACAAACACGTGGTAGCAACACACGTATCTGACAATGATGAAGTGGTAGCTTAATACGATTTCTGAGTTCAAATTCGAAAAGGTAGGACTGTTAGGAGTAGTGTGAGGAGAGTAAGCTGTCGATGGAATAAAACAAGGGGTAGGGGATGGGGAGATCTCCAGTAGAGCGCATACATTTGCAAGGAGAAAACTCTTATGATGTTGTGCAAAGAAATAAGGTCTCTGTTCGATTTGGGGAAACCCAAATTGTTGGTTTGAAAGGGGGGNGGGGTAGGGAGGTGAAGGGGGAGAGGAGGAGGGTAGGGAGAAATGGCCATTGACTCATTCGAACTCCCTGGCCTAAGATAGCATGAAGATGAATAGATTTACGATGCTCTGCGAAGCTCTCGTGTGTAAACTCCCACCCAGGATATAAAAGGAGAGAAGGATGATAGGATACCTCAATAATATGGATTCAATCCCACGTCGGAGAGTTATTTTTCCCTTATTTTCACGAGTAAAACATTTTATACTGCACAGGACCTTTGCAGGTCATTTAATTAACCGTTCTTTCGAACATTACGGTAAAAGAAATGGAATAATAAACATTTAATAGTTGAACTAAGGAAGTAAAACCGTCAAAGTCGAAATCGTGCATACGGCCATGTTTTGTAGGTGGGCTTTGCCTTCCGTCGGTCCTGATCGGATGGAACAGCTTTAGCAATAAATATCACCGTCAGCTAAATACACCACGGAGCTTGCATTTTGTTATAAATGCACGCCTTTCTAAAGGAGATCATTGCATATGTGAACAAGGGAGGTAACCATGAAAGCTTACAGTTTTTAGTATATTACGCATTTACTTCCCATTTTCACAGTTCCGCGATTGCCTTTAGAGAGGCATGTGGGTTTGATGTGATACTTTCTTTACCTTTGTCTTAACACTTCGTACCTATATAAAAGAAACGCAGACTCTTAAGATGCATTCCTTTAAACACAACAGAAACAACTTGTCAAAATTTGATCGCTTCCATTCCACACGGGATGTAGCCTTTGCAACAAAATTGGTCGTAAATTTTACAGTTATTATGTTGACAAACCAACAGGCAAACATTATATATTATGCTCGTGAGAAAACATATTTTTCTATCATTAGATAAGAATATCATCCATAGTGGTGTGTAATGTCGTAAGTAGTCTTCCACATGAACAGAGTCTGGCAAAAATCAGGATCGCGTGCAGTCTTTTCATTGGCAAAAAGAGACTGACATCCTCCTAAAATTGTTTCGTATTCATATACCTATATTTTAAAAAAAATCTTGCATGAACATTTTTTTTTGTTACTGTCCTCAAAACCCGCCTATAATTCTGCACAAGATGATAACAGAACTGACCTTTCTGGAAAAGCTAAGAAAATCAAAACCTTTCCACTAAGCTGAACGAGACGAATCGAGGCTTCCATATGGTTAAAATAGGCCAGCATCGCTCATTTGTTGTTTATTTCACAGCTCTTGTTTTCCAATAACAATGCTCGTTCAATAATAACTATAAACATTACTAAGTCATTCACTTTTTTTGGCCTTGTTTTGAGGTCGTGGCAAATACCGAAATGTTTGTCCTGACTAGGTGAATCGGAAAGGTGAATTTTTGCATTTGACATAACTTATTGTGCAATCGAAGCTGTCGAACAACGTGAGCGAATTATCTCTGAAGATGTAGCGAGGCAGACATATTGCTGGCGATTTATTTTATTTTGTTTCTTTCTCGTCCTATCGCCTGAGGAGTTTTAGCTCCAGACTGTGAAGATGTCGTTCTTTCAACCACCCCCAAGTGCACCGACCACTCGGCTCATGTCTCGTTATGAGGGGGACACTGACACTCTCCAACGAGGCAGACGATGCAAATATGGACGGCCGCCCCTGGTACCTGAAAAGTAAGTGGATGCTTCGCTCAGAAGTCCGCAGGGTTGGTAGTTATTGTTTCTGAGTATCGATATTTTTCATACCTAGACATTTCAGTTTATATATCCGACGTATGGAAAGTAAGAACGGTATCCGAGGTGTTGAAAGCATGAATAATAATTGAAAGTATTGAAAACAATTTCAAACTTCCTCCGATTTTTATGCTCAGTCTAGCTAATAGTCTTCCGAATACAAATCCTAATGGTAACAAAAAGTATTGAACGGTGTTGAAAATTATCACAAGTATCAAATGTATCGAAAAGATCGAAATGTCTACCTAAAACTAAATATTATCAGAATAGAAAAGAGATGGTACTCTCAATAGTTACTATTATAAATACGGATGCACAACAACTGTGACATCCTAAATAGTAACAACATGAAAAACATGGAAACAGTGAGTAGTCTTGGCTAACATCTCCGTGCCCGGAAGACGAGAAAAACAGGATCTTAACCGGAGCCGAATCTTAGCCAACGATCCAGGGTGGGAAGAGGAGATAGGTAGAGAACTTAAAAATGCACCCTTGAGCATACCGCAGGTGGGAGGAAGGGCCACCTGTTAGTGACGGGAATGACCTACCTGCGCCTTGTTACGAATGGCACATTCTTGCAGATCTTAACCGAAATGGGATGTTAAGCATGAGATGTTAGTCAGAAACTACAGTACTGTTGAAATGACGATTGATGACTTCACTGGCCATGACAGGTACAAGGTGGAATCTTTCTCCAAAGAAGCCTGGGCCGCGAGGATCAAGGAAGTGACGTCACGCCTGTCCCGGCCCACTATCGCCTCTCGCATGAAGATGGCTTCCCCAGAGGTTCACCACCAGGACATCAAGACGCTGGATTTCTGGAATAAGGTTTGATTTAAGGGGATCATTCTACCCTACCATTGTAGATTAGAGTGCATCGCTGTGGTGTGTGCTCTGCCCGTTTCTAGCTCAGTACAGTTGGCGTGCAAAATTGCGCACCAGAATGTTACACAGTATGTCTTTTGCTATTACTGTGCGGGCGATGAACTTTGGTAAACTGTATCTCAAAGTACTCGTACAATTGCTTACTTTCTCATCATTTTAATAGGTAGGTCAGATGTCGGCCTGCAGTGTTAATTTTTCGCACCTTCTTACATGCAAACTTGGCTCGTGTGAGCCCTTGCATTGCTTGAACACTAGCAAAAACGGTCGTGTACAATTTGTTCACGCACTTAGTTCCTATTTTGTACTGTAAAATGTCATATTTTGTACTGTAAAATGTCATATTTTGTACTGTAAAATGTCATATTTTGTACCGTAAAATGTCATATTTTGTACTGTAAAATGTCATATTTTGTACTGTAAAATGTCATAAAGGAGCAGTACAGGTCAACATTACTTAGACTACCTAAATTCGTCGCCCATCTCACGAAGGGGCGAATGCGACATTTTGGGTGTTTTGAGCTGAGACTCCTTTCCGAAAGCCGAGAGTGAGGTCTATGTGCTTATGA
This sequence comes from Ellobium chinense, assembly GCA_033807755.1. Lineage (NCBI taxonomy): Eukaryota > Metazoa > Mollusca > Gastropoda > Ellobiida > Ellobiidae > Ellobium > Ellobium chinense. Next base: position 1,742,496 of record JAWQUT010000083.1, on the reverse strand, counting down.
AGAAGAATTTCGATAGCTGTAATAGTTTCGAAGGTATTAAACATTTACTGATTGAATGTAGGTTATCAATTCTAAATCTCACTGAGACTTTAAAACCCTCTCCTGAAAACCTAGACTGGCAAATGTTGCATACGCCCCTTCGTGTGACGGACGACGAATTTATATAACTTATTTAAGGACTCTTTTCTCCTGAATGGAAATTCTGACACGTAATGAAGTAATTTTGTTAACAGCCAACACAATGTAAGAATTTGTTTCAAGAAATGAAAGAAATTCACCAAGCAATTATGTAGGATATCACTGGTTTATCGGCTCATTTCTAGATTTACGGAATAAAGAAAAAAAAAATATTACTACTTGATTGTTACAGACGGGTTGGCATAAAGTTCATGCCATTATCTGCAACCTATCCCGCCCCTTTTCAATTAGCGGCCCCTCTCTACCCAACAATTATTGCTTCTGGCCTGCNCCCCCCCCCCCCCAACTAATTTTCCAGTTTAATTAGGATATGCATAGAGCACAAAAAATTACTGATATTCTCTCTCTCTCTCTCTCTCTCTCTCTCTCTNTAACTAGGATATGCATAGAGCACAAAACATATTTTCTCACACTCTCTCTCTCTCTCTCGCTTTTGTGTTCCTTATCTCAGTACGGTTAGTGACTACAATAAATGGTGACCCTGCACCATTTACCGGCACCGGCCCAGAGCCCGTCACATTTCTCCGGCCTGGAGCCTTCTTGCCAGTAAATTCGCTCCCATCTATACCCACCCACTTACTGCCCTGGCTCCAACGCATTTTAGTACCACTTTAACGCTCCGCCCCTGAAAATGTGCTTTCTTCACTTGATGTGTTACAGATGGCTTACTGCAGTAACCAGTACCACAAGAAGTTTGACAGCACTTTACCACAGGTACAGCCGACCAACAGAACACGATCCGCCCTGACCAATCGAACTACGTGTAGTTATGCCCCGAGGTATACACCCAACAATGGCTCGACTAGGTGAGAGAGTGAGTGAGAGAGTGAGTGAGTGAGTGAGAGAGAGAGAGNGAGACAGAGAGCGAGAGCGAGCGAGAGAGAGAGAGTGAGAGAGACAGTGAGAGAGACAGAGAGAGAGAGTGAGCGAGAGAGAGAGAGACAGAGAGAGAGAGAGAGAGAGAGAGAGAGAAAGCAGAATGAAACTGAATTCTATTGACACATATATAAAGCCTCACTGGTGTCCCCTTCCAAACTTGAAATGTTACGAAATTTAAAAATAAAAAGAAAGAAAGAAAAGTTCTGTATTCCTTATAAATTTGTCCAAATTTCCTGGCGTTGAGGATTTTTTGCGCATTCATAACGATCGTGTGGTTTATTTAAAAAGTATGCCTTCTGTCTTGTAAATGAATTGACTTGGTTGTGTTTTTGAAATGAGATAGTACGAAGGTTTGGGGGGNGGGGGGGGTGTTCAGTAGTTACTGCAATGGACACGTTTCAAGTTATGTACTGGTAGAGGGTTCTTTATGATAATGTATTGGAGTCGTATTATTTTGTTTTGCTTTGTTTTTCACGATATAATTTTTAACCCCATTTCGCTTGTCCTACTTTTCCAGCGGAAACAGGAACGTTGCCTGGACCAGCCTCCGACCCCCATAACAATCTACAATAATAGGATAAGGAGCGTATTGCGTGTTGTGTAAAGGAAAGCGTGTCGCGTTTTGTTCTCATAAGAAAAGCATGTTGCGCGCTGTGTAAACTCTGGAAGTGAGTGTTGAAGCCGCACTGGTATATTTGAACTGTATGTAATGTTTTTTAAAAAAACAAGTTGGAAAAGTCTGCACAGTTTGATGTCGGTGCCAAAATAAAGTGTTGAAATTAGGGAAAATCCCACTGAAATGACTTCTTTCGGTGCGGTTACTCGTGACCTGCATGGGCGAAGAAATGACTTTTTAAAACTCTTCACTGTTCTAGGTCTGTCAGTGCAAATTGATACCGTTTCCGATGCTCATACAGCTGCTTGATAACATTTTGATATAACTTTATATATATTCGACATGCTATATAATTCCAGTATCGTATAATTGTATGTCCTCAAGCATCTCCTCGAATCAGTGGTCCAAAAGAAATGATTGCAATTTGATTTTATAAGACAATAATAATACTCAGATTATAAGTTGCCTTGGGTCACAAAAATACTCATGTATTTGTCTTATTCATTGAGTGAAAGCTATGCTATGTATTCACATCTGTCTTGTGTCGGGCACTGACTTGGTTGTGCTTTTGAAATTCGAACGTATGCGCAATCCTTGCCTTGATTTGCGCATTGCGTTAACCAAGGGAAACACTACTAAGCTTTATGAAGTTTTTTTTTTGTAGTTATCGCAGTAAGCAAGTTTACACATGGGTTATGCATACGGTCACTGATGTGTTAGTTGACGTGTTTGCAATGATGTATTCACGTATCACCTCATGAGCACGCGTGTGGCTTCGTGCATGCCTCTTTTTCACGGCCAACTAGCTTACTCCATGACGTCATGGACCTCCATTTCTGTCTGTCTACTCTCCACCCCAACAATTCTCTGCACCTATCCAACTTGCTAGCCCATCCAGGGTTTCCTCTCTTTGTACCCCCTCTATCTCTTTTGACCATTTGTTATTCCGGTTGTTACCAACTTCAGTTGTCGTCGTCTTCCTCCATTGAATTTTGCTTGTGTTCTCTTAACTGTTGTAAGTAATTATTTATGCATTAGCCAGAGGAATAACATAATACCATTATGACACTTTGTAGATGGCAGCCAGTCACTGTTGACCACATAAGCGTTTAAATAGCATACAGATTCCACACTCTTGACACCTCCGGTTCACTGTCATGTCATGACTGTGTCACACTGATAACTTCCACGACATGAATGGAACTCATTTTGTAACTCATTTTTTGAACATTTGCATTGAGCAATTCAATTATAAATGACTGAATTGCAATTATCTTTATTGTTCAGAAGATTTCATTGAAATGAACAGAATGTTTAAAAAAAAAAATGGGGTCATGCTCTATATTCATTATTTCTAACACCTATTTAATCGTCATGTCCCGGTGACGGGGGCCGAACGTGTTCGGAACGGCTCAAATGGGATTTGTTGTCCCCTGGTTCGGCCACCTAGGGTGATTTTAGACCTTTAGGACCCCCCCCCCNCCCAAAAAAAAAAAAAAAAAAATTGGGTGAGCCATAATTCTTAGGTAGAAATATTTCCAGCTGTTTAAGTGTTTTGGTACATAAAAAATAAAAATCGTTACAATAATTTATTTAGCTGATATTCACGTTGCACAGAATATATATACACTGTGATACGAATCAAGATAGCCGCCTAACATTTGTTTTCACCATAGCAGTGCCACCTTGTAAAAGATCTGACCTGAGTTTATCAGGTGGTTATGAGTTGTTGAACTATGTTTTCTACTCTTTTAGCACCTATTCAACCGAGCTTATTACAGAAATAAAGGTTCTGAGCACTATTTTTGCTTTAAAAAATTGACTAAAATGTCTTAGACCTTCATAAACGATAAATGAAGCAAGCAAGCAACCAACTAACCACTCGACCGACTGACTGACCGACCGTTCGATAGATTGTTCAATCAATCAATCAATCAATCAATCAATCAATCAATCAATCAATCAATCAATCAATCAGGGGCATTGGGACATAATTTGCCCCATGGTCCGGCACCATATTAATCTAGCCCTAAATACACCTATCTATTGTACACACACGCAAAATAGGAAGCGAATTACGGGCCTGATAGTTAAAGGCAAAAACTAGATCTACATGGAACGAGATTTCAATTAAACAGACTGGTTCCTTCCAATTTACGAAGGCTATTGTTCTGGCCTCTAAATGGCCGATTCATGTTCTGGGGATATCTCTTCAATTCAAGAGTTAGTGGACATCACTAATCTCCTTGCTTTTAACAGATCCCAGTTCTCCTTCGTCTCTCTTACGCCCTCCACTCATTATTTTCCTGTTAGCGGAGCCACATCGGTGGCCCAGTATTTCGAGGGAAGATTTCAACACCTGCACAGGTAAGTCTTCCTATTGTTAGAGATCTAGAACTTGTCCAGGAGATTCCCAGGTAACGTGCCGGTGCCCAAACCCGGATATTTTGAGAGTAATCATGGGTCACTGTATATCGTGGTAATCACACCCGCGGGTACCGGGTACCGGTCACCACATTGCCGTTGACTGAATAACTTGAACCAGCTGGTATTATATAGATATTAGAGACCAGGGAAAAGTAATTCTCAAGTCTTAATGCTGCAAAAAAATTAGACAAAGACAATGATACGTCTCGTCACCATTTTTCACAGACGAACTGTTTACTGACTGTAAATCGTAATGCGACCTCCTGGTTATTCTGGTGTCTATAAAACGTAATTGCAACAAAAAGAGTTGCCTTAGAGATGAATGAGAGAGAAGGTGGAATTGTCGTTGAGATTCTCGTCTACGTGTGCACTTACCAGAAGTTACAGGTCTGTAATTGTACTTTCGGTATAGAGTTCAATAACTAAGAAGGTAGGTCTACATTTAGCCTTCAATTTTTCTTCCTTTCACACGTCCTGCACCCGCAGGTTAAGGTCTCAAGGAGCGAATTTTGATTTTCTGGAAAATGTGGCAAGCTTACTTTATTTTTTGCTGAATCTATGTTTTCAAAGGCATATTTAATTTTGTTCTTTTTGAGGAGTGGGCAAAGGCAAATTAGTCCCTCCCGTGTTAGATAACGAAAATAGAAGGGTGTATTTACAAAGAGCAACATAGCTCAAAATTTCCGTGGGCTTGTTATGGTTTTGTTAAGATAACATTTGAGACACGAATTGACCTAACTAATAACAGAGGGCTAGATGCTAGGTAAAACTTTGAGTTCAAAGGGCAGCGCAAAAAGCTTATAAAGCTCACATAGTGAAAACAGTGCCGAAATGAATTACAAGTCTGTGACCAGATGACACATTCCAGTGTTGATACTTGCAATCGCACGCTACTTTAGACCATCGTCATCTGGTCTTAGTGTGCGCGTGTTTCAATGCCTATATTCAGCAGTAATCGCGAAAACGGGTAAACAAAAGTAATCATGAAGAGGCAAGTAGACGATTACTTTTTTTGGCCAGGCCTCTTAAATAATGGCTCTATTGTTTCCCTTTGACAGTCTCGACATTTCAATCCAGACCGAGTTTTAGCCGCCCCCATTTGAAGTTGAAAGGAAGAGAATTACTGCTGGATCGACAATGCCCTACTGGGACTTAAATCAACAATGCATTGTACCTGTGCGCTGGGCCGGGCTCTTCCATAGGCGATCGGGGAAAATACAGATCAAACTTCTTAGTCTTACGTGGCTGGTAATGGCATGCTCTGGTTTCATAAGGGTTATAGATCTGTGTATATTGTTCTCTTTTTCTTAACAGAGAATTGCATTTTTTGCACACGACACTGCATTGAACTCTAGTTGACCCCGGCACTTCGCTACATTTTTTTAGGGAATATATTAGGAAACCCTGATCTAGAGTTTAGTTTGAGGGGTAAGGTTAAGGAGTAAAAAGTAAACTTGGGCTAGTCTCTAGACATTATCATTGTATGGGAAGTCTCTCGTGTGCGCTTTCTCTTTCCTAAACATGTCCCTGATCCTACACCAACCCCTTGACCGGGGGTGTCCCATAATGTTGTACTTGAAGGAAGTCAATCAGTCAGATATGTCAGGTGCTAGTGTCAAGCAGTCTTAAGTATTCTTCAAGTTAATATTAATGTTTATGCATATTTAAAGGCTGTATCATGAGACTCTCCCAAGAGTTTATGATGATGGTTTAGGGTAAAGATTGAACTTCGGAAGTCCGCAAACTTCGTAAACAAAATCGAGAAGACATTACATCTCTCGAATGTACACAGGCTTTTTGATTAAGGGGGTGGCATGGCGTGTGCATAATGCAACTCTTTCCTGTAGGATATGGCGTAAAGCCAGATAAAAACCGGATGTTTGCTAATCCCAGGTGGGTTGCAACAGTAAAAAAATGTCAAAGCTGTACAAAAATCTTTTAAGTTCTAAATTTAAGGATTATTTGCCACATATATAGTCACCATTTTACTTTCGTTTTGTAAAGCTTGACACTTTAATGCTCATTTCAATCTAAGTTTCCGTTCCATCTTATCATAGGGACTTATCACAACACCTTACCACTGCATTAAAAACAACAAACAACAGACATTCAACGCTGCATATTGCAGTTATTATTTCGCTACGCCATCTTCTATGAGTACCAATGCCACCAATTTCTTATTAGTTCATTAGCCTGTCCATAAGTTTGTTTGAGTTAGTATTTCATGGCACCTCACCACGATTACGGCTGTATTACGCCTCTGTACATAAGAATGGTTTATTACATAGGAAATAAAGGGTGGCGTCGGATACGAAGAGAAAATCCTACTCGTATATGTACATCCGACTCTTATTTGGTGCAAAGGGTTAAGACCATAGCTACGTCATATGTAGCGAAGGGGTTAATAGTAACTCTCTCGAGTTATCTTGATCATGAACTGATGAGTAAACCCGGAAATACGTTATTGCCATCCTTGGAATAGGATCTCACCACAAATAAACTGCTTGTACCTGTGTGCTAAAGTTTGGCGTGGAAGATATTCACAGAATCGGACTATCTTGAACACATTCCAAGTTCTTATACTGGACACTACGTTTGGAATCTGCAATGTGCGGAGTTATGGGGGTGGTTATTAAATATTCGTATTCTCCGAAGGAATGTTGTGTTGGTCATATCTAAATACCGACGTCATTTTCGATATTGTTCAAACGTGTCAACGGGCTTTTGAGTGCCAGTGCTACTGACGGTCAGGGGGACCCGAAGAAAAGGGGGATAAACAAGGATAAAGAGAAGAGAGAAGAATAACACAGATAAGATGAGGGTGGACCCCTTAGGAATTCTTTTGTTGATGGAGAAAAGGGGGTCTGGTGATAAAGGCTCTGATCAGTACTTAAAATACACAGTCAAGACGACGTCATTTCACTTGGGGCATTCAAGCAAAGATAATGCGTCACCGCTACGGGGTATTTGACTTATCCAGGGATTCTCAACCTTAGGCCTGTGGACCAAACATGTTCTTCCATGGGTGCAATAAGAATAAGGCTCATGAGTTACTAAGGACTAAAAAGAATGATTTATCTTGTTCAGGACCATGCAAAGACTTAGAGTTATTATATAAACACGATCATCCGGGTAACGCAAGCCACAACTCCAACAATCTTTCCTTCTGCTGTCTACCTTTTCATCATCAGAGGACTATGGTTGCCCGATATGGTCTGTTACATTGGCTGTTATTTGTTGATACATCTTTTATTTTATGAAAGCGAGACTTGATCACACAGCTTCACTACTATTAACAATGATTTTGCTAAATCGGAAGCGAGCTGTATTGTAGCTGACTACTTCAGACCGGTCTATGACAACAAAGGCATTCAAACATGTCTTAGGCACGACCCTTCCAAGATGAATAAAGCACAAATACTGTTCCCCTTCTTTAAAAAAAATTGAACACCCCTGGTCAAGTCTAAGCAACACGTCACACAAGGACAGAGCAATCAGTATAGACAGATCAATCTTCGTCTGACCGGAAAAAGCAAATTATTGTGACCCGACAACAGTCACGCATATCTAGCCCCTGTCCAAGTGTTTGTTTGGACAATGAATAGGTCTCAGACAAAAAGGCACCCCTTGCTTCGCCCTCGCAGAAACTGAATGCCATAAACAATCCGACATGGGTAGTTGCACTCAGCGGAAGATTTTTGTGAGACAGAGCCTGCAGTTCACTCCGCTTAATTGCAATTCCTCAGACGCATGAAAAAAAGTTGTGTTTAAAAGGAGCTGAGATATCTAGTGACGTTTCTTTTCATTAGTCCTCATAGAAACTAAATGTCATACAGTCACACATGGCGTTGGTGAAGATTGTAAACCGTGTCTGTCGCCGAGATCAAATTTTACATGAGAGGAGAAAAACCGTTGTATTTTGTAGGTGCCTGTTTTACAACCATCAAATGGGGATCGAAACTTGGAATATATGCGAAAACAAAGCTATTGACGCTTTCGATCAATAATCAAACTTAAAATTATGTAAGGATATTTTGTTAAGACATAGCTCACTCTTTGTTTCATCGCGACTGCTGGGGAGAGAAAGCAAATATGTGTTTGAAGGGAGTTTTCTTTTTTAAAAATAAAGGTAGACAATGCAGTATTCAGTTACATGAGATATATTGCGATTACACGAAGTTGCGTTTAAAGGAACTTTCAGTAAGCGGAGTCGACTAGAATCTTTAAGCCACGTCCGGCTTTTGCGTCTCTCTTCTTAGTCCAGAAAGGGATAAAACAGATCCGCCAGTCTAGTCTAGCGTGTGAACAGGGCTAGACAAAGAGTCAAACGGCCGAAAACACTTGATCAGCTAGAAGTGTCCTTTTTCACACTATAGAAAACACCATGCCTCGCTGACTCAGATCTATTAGACTATTTATTCTTTTTTAGCGAAGAACTTCTCATAAATCATATTATATCAAAGAAATCTGCCACCTGCAGACAATCTACCTGTCTATCGATTAATAATTTTTCTTCATAATACTGGACAATAATTAATATTTCGGTTCAATGAAGCATACGTTTCTGAGACTGTATAGAATTCACTGACCAAGGCTGGGTTCCTTGAGGAAGAAAATAAATAACAACCTATTCTAAAGCAACGATCAGATTTTGACAAAGTGCCACCTGATCGTGGCAAGAAAAAGTGAAGAAAGTTGCTGCAGAACAAATTTGGCCAAGGCTGGGACAAAAATCTGGAGCTGCGCAGGGTACCAATCAGATTTAGCTGGTGAGTATATTATATTAGCTTATCTGATAAGATTTAGAAGCTTGTCTAACCCTGAAGTGACATGCTACTCCTCACGAGATAAGAAGGGTCTCGTTGAGATCTCGATGAGATAGGAGGGTGGTCTCCTTGATCAGGTGAAGAGAGAAGTAAAGAAGACGGTCGTAACTCTACTATGATATAATTAGACATGCTACGCTTTTACGGGATTAGAAGATTTCACTGACATCCTGCTGGTGAATACTTGAACATGTCTATCAAGATATATAAAAGACTATCGTAATTCTAGCATGACAGGGTTTGAAATACGACGCTATATAACAGCTTTGGAAAGGTCTCGTGAAGTTCCGGATATTGTATAGTCTTGACCGAATAGTTACTATTAGTTGGAGGTTTTTTAGGAAATGAACTTTGAGGTCATAGTGTCCATCAAGAGGTTAGTCATTCCACGTCACACTGTGAAGTAACCACTGACCAGTCGATTGTCCATAGATTATCTTGCTTGAAAGTCCTTGTCAGTCAGTCTCAGTAATACTTGATCTTGCGCATTAACGATGGGATCTCTTACCATCCGTTAGAGTTACATTAGTTCATCGGCGCTGAATGCGCAGTTAGTAGCTTTCAACACGCAGAGTTAACGTACCTCTTACGAATGTAAGAGATTCCATCCTTAATGCGGAAGTTCTCAATTATGCCATGTTGCTATACGGGTTAAAAGTTCACCTGATCATAGACAGTTGACCTGTTCGAACAAAGTTAAACAAGAAAAAGAAAAAGCTTTCCACGTGACTAAAGTAGGCCAGTCAAGGTCTCCGCATGACTAAAATAGGCCAAGGCCACTCACTTTTTATTTTCTTCTCAGCTCTGTAACAGTATGTATAATCCATACGTTAATTAACGTATTGCGTTCATTACAGTGAACACTACTAATGTTTTGGGAGTTTCCCGTGGTTTCCGCTGTGCATACGGCCACAGGTTTCAAATTACAACGCTTATTTACCAATAATTAAGTGCAGGCGGGCGGAGTGAGGGACGGGCGAGCAGGCAATCGAAGCTGTAGAATTAGACTGACAAATAGACAGATAGATCGTTGAGCAGATCGGCACACAAACAGACATGCAGACAGAAAGACACACACGCAGGAAGACAGGCATACTGGATGACAGGGAGGTGGGAGGTAAGCTGAACTGACACACAGAACTCAAAAGATACAGAGTGATTATACTACTGTAGGTATGGGTTCGAATCTCATGTCTGACAACATAATAATTTTCTTCGCCACTTACCTCCTCCACCGCACGAGCCGGGTCACCTCAGCAAATCCACTATCTAATCTTACTTTAATAACCGTAATTTCTTTCTAATATCAACTTACACAATCAACTGAAAATAAACAGCTCTTAAAAATAAAATCATTGCTTAGTTAAGAGGTATTCAGTTTTAACCTTTTATTGGTATCTTCTCTTGTTTCTCT
>JAWQUT010000083.1:1716675-1731370 GCA_033807755.1 Ellobium chinense | reverse complement strand
AGGCCCCCTTGGCTGGTGGGAAATACTTAGAGGAGAGGAGAGCTAGGTAGTATCACTTAGATTCCCTCCACACCCCAACCTCAAAGGAGAATTGACCTTCTCGGAAGACAGGTTTGAAAACAAAGCGTTCACCGTGGCTAAACTAAGCCAGCCGAAATCTTCACGTGGCTAAGATAGATCAGTGCTGCCCACTTTCTATTTTCCTTGCAGCTTTGTTTTCCAATCACAATAACTGTCTACAACTAACTATGCTAATTACTTAATCATTCACGTTTTCAAACATCACTCTGGGCAGTCTGGAGCCATAAAAATATGAGACTGTTTCTCCTGGCCTGGCTGATTCGGAAAGGAAAATTCCTAGATTCCTAGATACGCCTCTGACCCTCTTACCCACTGTTGGTACTTGATAGATTGGAGTTCAGTGGCCAGTGGTCATATAGAGACACAGCCATGGGTCAATACTCGGATAAGGAGGGTGTCGGTCTGCGGAAGGGATAATCTAGTACTGGACTAGTGGTCTCTCTAACAGTAAGTAGCAGTCTACCTTTATTGAGAACTTGCGCATTAACGATGGGATCTCTTAACATCGTAAGACTGCACGCTGACCTGCACGTAAGTAGAGATCAACGTGCAGGGTTAATTGAAAGCTTGCGCATTGACGAGAGAATCTTTTACCATCGTAACAATTACAGTACTTTATCACTCCTGAGTGTATCCCCTTAGTAGTGTTCAATATGCAGGGTTAATTCTAATTCTTACGATGGTAAGATATTCCATCGTTAATGCGCAAGGTCCCAGATATTTGATAAAAAGTTTAAAAAATGAAACTGTTCAGCTCAAATGTCAGTGGCGATTTTAGAATAAATATAACCTAAAAATTTCCATAGAGATTAAACAGTGTCTACATACAGCAACCGCTCAAGGGTGCAATAAGTACATTTCAACCAACGTAGGCCCACTAGACAATCAAAGCGGTAAAATTTTTCGGTTATGGAAACTTCATCAGTTGTAAGTTTTAAGATAATGTTCGCCATAAAAACACTGGACTTCCAATTTTAAAAATACAAATGATGGAAAAAAAAAAGGCCGGAATCTGCGGTTCTTTACTTTCATGTCGACGTAGGTGTGAATTGTTACCTGGTTTTTGAACCATGGGTTTCAAGGTGCTGCACTGCGGCGACTACAAGTGGCTTTGTAATGGATTTTGTATATGATATGTCAGTGTTATATGTGTTACTGACACACTAACCTCTTAAAACAAACGGCTCGGAGAGGTTTGAAACAATATATAAACATATAAAAACATCAACTTAGTTTTCACTACTTGTGTGCCGTTGTATGTGTGCATATCATGAATTAAATGTGTTACATGGCAAAAAGAATTCCTTACGGAGCAAATAAAGGTGAATTTTATTTTTTAAATTTTCTTACGCTTCCGGACAGAGACGAATTTTGCAGAATTTTTCAGCAGTGGAAAGTGTTAGTCTTACTTATTAAAGACTGTTTTCCCCGTCTATGTAAGTGATATGCGATCATAATGTATTAGCCTACATAGAGTTCCATCTGGGTTAAATCTATTGACCTTTTATCGGTCAGTGATTACTGGTCTCAGCGGCGAATGAACTCAGTAATGATGAAATTTCTATTATAGTTGAGTGGGCACGGCTTAGTCATGACTTACGCCTTATCACAACATTTTACACATTAAATATCCTTCTAGATAAAAGCAATACCATATAATTGCAACACGTTTTCATGTTTCCGAAGAATTGCAGTTTGATGAATTGGGCGATAAATTATCTTTCACTGGACTGAAAATAACTGCATTATCAGCGATAATAATTTTAATCTTTGAACATTATAGACTATTAGACGAACTCCCTATTCAGTGAAGGGGATCATTCTGGCTGAGAGTGAGAGGCGAATGCACAGGGCATAACTACTGACAGTGGTCTACTGGACCAGTTGTTAACATAGACAACTCACTACACGCGATAGCTGAACGCACCGAAACGCACGTTGGATGAACGCCTTAGACGCTATGAAAAAGTTGGATCGTGACTGAGGATCGGAATTTTTCCAGTCCGAAATAGTTAGATGTCGATTAAATAAGAGAAGTGGTATTTTCCCATTTCACCCGACTAAAACATGGAAAGACACGTCCTTCAGCTCGCCCAAAAAACCTGGTTCTTCTATGACCCACACCAACGGCGGAATAGAGAAAGGAAACCTCCAAAATCTACCTTTATTTTGTTTGTCCTGGGTGACCGATTCGGAAAGGTGAATTCGAGTTAACGAAGCCCTGCTGCAGAATGCTTTTGTGGCCTGTGCATGTCCCTTGAAGCACGGTCTAGAACGGCTAATTAAACTGCATGTATACGGATTCCACTAATCCTTACAGCGCTTTGTTTGTTTTGCCTGTGGTCTGTTCTCGTTGGGATTAAAGTTTCATTCCTACAGCGGATCCTGTTAATCTCTATAGCTGGCTGTTCAAGTTTGAGCGTGTTTTCTGTTTGGAAAGAGAATCCACCTTTCCGAGTTGGCCAGCCCGGACAAACAATCCTGTATGTGCTATGGCCTGAGTATGGGATCCAAAAACTCGAACGACTGAATTATGCTAATAGTTATTTGAACCTTGCGCATTACGATGGGATCTCTCCGATGCACCAGTGTAATTCTTATGAGAGTAGGTGATACCATCGTTAATGCTCAATCTCTAATTTGATAAACAAACGTTGTAACTGGACAACATAGCTGCGAAGTAAATAAACAATGGGCATGGCAGCAGCAGACCTCGTTAAGTCACGTAAAAAGCTTTGTTTTAACTTTTGGGAGAAGTTCAAGGGTTCTGAAGTTTTCAAGCGCTGTACAGTGAGGAGGCAAACTTTTCTGTAAGATATATACATCTTCAGCAATGGTTTAATTGGTACGTAGCTTACTGATTTACAAAAATATGATAGCAGCCCGGTTTCTAGAGGAATATGTTTATAATTTTTTAAAATTGTGTTAAAATGAAAAAGGAAAAAAAATATTCCAGACTAGATAGCAGTATATTCAAAACCAACCAAAAAAAAAAGGAAAAAAAACCCGCGGCTTTCGGTGAGATGTAATGACACAGTGAGATCTTTCTGTAAAATTACTGCACTGTGCTATGTAATAGAGACTTAACTTTCAGTATGGCAAATACGACAGGTGTCTATTTAACCTATTCATTATATAATATATATATGTATGTACATGTACGCCCTAACCCTTTTGTTAAAAATTCCTTGGTCGTACTTTACGTCCTGAAAGTAGTTCTCATATGTGTTGTTTCCGACTTAGCCTTGTATTTCAGTTTCTACGTATAACCTGCCAAATTATGAGATATTTTTGCATATTGCCCTATGTATGTTTGTACGTACAATCCATGTATCCACTTATCAAACCAGTGCGGTTTGCAGTGCCTTAGTGTTATATGCTTAATCAAATGTACTGGTCAAATAAGCCATCAGTGGGCTATGTCAACAATACGTGCTGTTCGATAATACCTGGACCAGCCATGCACAGGCGGCATCAGTAATACTGAGTTGAAAAGGACAAGGTAGGGGCGTAGCGAGTGTGGGGTGGAGGAGAAAGGGCGGGGGGAGGAGGAGGGGAAAGTGTCAAAGTAAAGTCAGTCAGAAATTAACTGCACTGCTCTGTTTTTAGGAGCAAATTAGATTAATCCACCTTTCCGAAATAACCTCTCAAGACAAACAATCCGATATTAGCAATGGCATGAGAGTGGGACATGAAAACGTGAATAACTGAGTAATGTTTATAGTAGGTCTACTTGGTAAACAAGCGCTCAAAACAGGAAGCGAGTTCTGAGCTCTGAGAAGTAAATAAAAAGTGAGGTCGGCAGGCCTAGGTAAGCTTTATGGCAAGACAAATCCCCCATCCCCCCGCTCCTCCCCTCCAACTCCCATAACTCCCTACACCGTCATGCGCGCGCGCACGCACACAGATCGCACACACAAGCACGCGCGCACGTAGGACAACACACTTCACTATTTGACTACCCACATTGGCGAAAACATTCGAGACGCGAAAATGCCGAAGTTCTCAATGAATGTCTACGCAGAATCTGATGATCTGTCTCCTCGTTTTGCTCAAAGAAATTTTGCCGAGCTTTCTGGGGAAAGGAATAGGCGTAGCGGCGACAGATCTTCACTTTTCCCAGTAACCTACCCCATCCACCGATACGCCACTGTAATCTAATTTTGTAGGCGTCAATAACCATGAAGTTTTACATTCGTGAATACAACAGGTGTGTGATATATAGAATGCAGTTAGTTTCTGCATTGCGTATAGCTCGAGAACATCGAAAAGGTTACCCTTTGGGAAATATTGTTAACTCTTCGATAGTCGATTGTTTCCGGTGAGTATTTAGGGGTGAGTACCTCTGTAAACTTTATAATCTGAGTGCATAAAAGGGTTAACTTTAGAAAAATGGTTAATTCCCTGATGCGTTTCTTACATCCGGTGAGTATGCATGTGTATTACTATTATGTGTCTATTTTCCTTGCATTTCAGTAATTCACCTTTCCGAATCAGTCAGTCAGGACAAACATTTTCGTATTTGCCACTACTTGAGAGTGAAATTCGAAAGTATGAATGAATGAGTAATGCCTATAGGTATTAGTAAACCAACATTGCCACTGGAAAAACAGATTTCTGAAATAAATAGAAAGTAGACGTCGGCTGGCCTATTTTAGCCATCGTTTTCAGCATTTTGTTGGGGGTGGTTTTTCGGTAAATATCCCGAAAGTTTGTAGAGGTGATTATCTTTGTTGTGTTCACAGCTGTAAATTACAGAATATTTTTATTTCAGGCTCTGGGTTGTGACAGTAACTGGAACCGAAATGTTGCTTTAAGACAGTGCAGTAGACCGGGTTTAATCTGAATTCGCCTGATAACCATTCAATTAACCGCAATTTTTCAGAAAACCAAAGACTTTTTTTCTTTTAAATATAGAAGTCAATACTTGCATCTTTTTTTATTCACAGCTTTTAATCATACTCGCTAAGAGTTGCGAGAAAGCGATGCTGGATGTATGCAGTTTTGTTTCTGTGTAAAATTTTGACGATGTGGGGTTACGGGACCGTCTGTCAGTTACATACTATCTACCTAAGATTTATGGAATAGAGTGGTTGATTAGTAACAGTACTTAATTCAAGATCAATAGGCATTTTTAAATTTGTTGTAGTTGGTGTGTGTGTGTGTATTATAATAGACTATTGATGTTTTTGTCAATGTAATGTTTTTTTTTGGCCCATGGCCTAATAAAATATTCCTTCCTTCCGTCCTTCCTTCTTAATAAGACAACTCCAGCAAAGCTTACTTCCGGTTTAAGCAAAATGTCGATGTAAACAATAGTGTGACTGCGTACTCAAATCTCGCTTCTGAAAGTCAAAAAAGGCATCACGTCGATGAAAGCCAGTGTGAGAGACCTTATCAGCCAATCATATTCATCTGACAATGAAAGGTGGAAAGAGGAAGTAATGATTACCAAAGTTGTTGTTCGCGATCCCGTAATGATCATGCCTGCATGATGACAGAGTTGTCTACTCTCAACATGGTCTTGTTGTTGATGCATTGGAAACAGCATTTCAATCACCTTTTCCTCAGTTCACTTGTCTGTAAAATGTGTACATGGCTATAGGCAGAAAAAGATGATGTCAAAAATGCTGCAGCTCAGCTCTCAAGGGCACAGTGGTCTTCTTCCCACCGAGTTGAAAAAAATCACTGAATGATCTAGCCTGCTGGGGTGGTAATATAAACGGAGTGGTGTGCGTGGCCATTAATTCTGCTTAGGTGTAATACTACTAATAACTTTATTAAAACCTTCCCCTGTTTTGACCGTCCTTTGTTTTCCCAGGTAAGGAACTTCCCACGTTTTCTGCCCACTGGTAATAAGTTCACCATTCTGTCTTTATCAGCTACATTCAATTATTCATAAACATGTAATCAACCCGTGGGGTCGACTCAATAATACAGACATTGGTATTTATCAGTAGGGCGAGCTGGATCCTATCAGAATAAAGTGATACATCTACGACTGGATACAGAGCCTTTGTAGCTCGATTTCACATTTAGTTTGCCGTAGGTGGAGATCAATGTTGTTAAAATAACGGGACTGTCAGGGGCGTATCATTGGGATGGTTATTGTGTTTGGGAGAGGGTGAATATAATATGAAGATAATTTTTGAGATGAACATTCGTGATGTACATGTACCGGAAGCCGCGTAGGCTCATAGGATTTTTTTTTTGNGGGGGGGGGGGGGGGGGGAGGAGAGGGTGATGAAAGGAGGACATGTGTTCCTCCAGAACCCCCATTGTCTACGACACTGTTCAAAGTATACTATCACTCTAATAAAAAGTTTAACAAGTTTATTGGGAATAAGCCCAGACCACAGCCGTGACACATGGGCAAAATACAGTATGCAACGGGACAGCACATGAACATTTTAATAAAGAGATCAGGGCGTCACATGTATAAAAGCGCACGACAGAAAAGGACTCGTAAGTTGGCATGTTACGTACGTATGCAACCACTCCCTGGGCGGTCTTTTGGTTTAGCTCTACCTGTGCTGTATAAAACTCAGGTTCTTAAATAAATTGCTGGTGAAACATAATTTTCCACTAGTCCAAATGTTTGTAATTTAGAAAAATAAAATACACAGCAAAGACATAAGAAGCACTGTATATTTAATGATACAAATTTGCCCTGTCCAATATCTGGCTGTTGTCGATTTGAAGAATTTTTTTACAAGCTACATTAATAATTTTATGTGTTTGCAAGTGACTATTTCATATCTTTAAACAAAAATATACCAACCCTCCGAAGTGGAGATAAGCATGGATGTATTTCTGACAAGCAGTATACATAACTTTGCGTATGTTCACTAAAAGCTTGCCGTCCTTTATATTTTTTGTATCAGATGAAAGCGCTATAGTTATGAGATTGTGAACTGCTGATCAACATTTTCTTTTATTGCATAGGCTATTTTCAGTGCATTTATCTGCCCTTGCTTGGAATGAAATCTACAGTGTTTCGTGACAACGTTTTATTATTGATATTTTTCCGCATCTTATTAGGATGAGTGTGTAGACTGCGACTTTTTATATTAACTCGGATTGATTTCGCCGTAAGTGAGCGAACGTTTGTCAGTGTTTTGGCAAAGAAAAGGAGATAGACATAGGAGTAAGTCACGGCGAAATCGATCACACTGGTTGACTCGGACTAAAGTATTGTAATCATTGTGAACATAGTGTTTCAATAATATATATGAACCAAGATGCATTCTCCCACCTTTCGAATCACGTAATGATGACAGGATCAATGTGACTGTGAGAGATCAGGGACCACCAAGTGCATGACGATAACGACGTGATTTACTCAAGGGATTTGGCATCAGTGGCGACTGTAACAAGCGGGTTTCGTAATAGCCGGGCTAGATTTTTTTTTTTTTGCTTGAAAAGACCAGCCAGCCACAAGTACTGCCGCTCGGAATAATTTGGCCAGACACTCCCAAGTTTCGTTTCGCTGGAGACTTCATCAGTTCCTGAATACAGAGTTGTTGTTCCATCAATACAAGCTTGGAATTGGCTCTCACAGCGTCAAGGCTTCCCATGTTGTAATATAAAAGTTGTGGTCAGTAGTCGGGTGAGAGCGAACCCCCTCCCCCGCCTCCCCCGAAAAAAAACCCCCGAAAACCGGCGGCCCCCCACACAAAAGAAAGAATTCTGTGCCGCCGGATGCCCGTCTTTTATCAATCGAAATGAGCAATCTTATTGAAAAATAAAAACAAACCAACAACTTTCCGCGGCCGGGATCTACGGTAAAACATGCTGTAATTAAAGAAAAAAGCAAATCGATTTCACAGATAGAGTGGGATCTTAACTGAAACGCGATTTTAAGCGGCGGGGTCTTAGCCGGAAACAGCTATATCAGTGTGGATGCGTCAGCCTATAATGATGGTTTGTTTTCATTAAATCTTTTTCAGATTTTCCAACGTCTTGTCCTGTCTGAGTCTTTGAGACAACATCATGGACGAGGGGAGACTGGGCGCGGTTCGACGGAGCCAGAACCACAACCGGAAGTTGACCTACGTCATGAATGACATCATAAAGAATCAACACGTAAGTTTATATCATCGGTGACCTCGTCAGACAAAATGCGTCGGTACCTACGCGCTCTGATACAGAGCGCATAGGTCGATACCATTTGTCATGTCCGTAGCTTAAAACTTATTTGATGTGTTAAACAGAAAATTGTATACCGGTATTCATCTATATTAATAAAACGCTTCAGCCAAATTTATGTCACAGATTTCTCGAGAACTACGTAACGTAAAAACATGCGGTTGTCACCTAAATTCGTAGAAAAATACACAAAAGGTAACTATACACATCAGTCCTCTTTACTTTTTTTACCCTTTTTACAAAAGAAGAATGTGTATAGCAACGAAATACAATCTCCGATAGGTCTTTTCAATCCGCCCGATTCGCCAATCCTCCAACTTTTTCACGGAGTCTAATGCATTCGTCTATGATGCCTTTGGTGCGCTAGATATTCTTTCGCCGCTGGTGCGTTGCCTGCCTGCCCATTTGTAAAATGGGGAGTTAATCTTGTTTACATATATTTTTCAAGGACTTATGAATAGATTTAAATGTCCTGAAAACTTACGAGTGAACATTTGATCCGCTGTTTGTTTTTTTCATTTTGCTATAGATTTGATCAAGCCATACCGTCTTAAGGCTAATTTCGTCTAGCAAATAGAATGCAGCCTGTAGGCGTTAGCAGAATCTGAAAACTGTCTCGTCTGAGGTTTGTGGGCCTGGTTCTCAGGTCGAACGGTTTGTGTTATAGTGGTTTTTTTGGGGGGGAAAGACCCAAAACCCCATTTCTCCACAACCCTCAAGTGAATATAATATGTACCTGGCTTCACAGCTCGGAGGACCAAGATGCTGCACTGCGGCGACTAAACAGTGACCTTATTATGAGTTCATCTGTGACTTTCCGAAGTATCTTTATGATTACTGTTAAATGCATGTCCATATTATTATAAAAAAAACTCATTGCATTGTGAAGGATTGCAGTGATATATTCTCCCTGGCCTAAATAAAGTGTATTTGTTCATTTTTTTTTTAAATTTCAAAGTCAGATGGTATTTATTAGCCTCTGCACTTTATTTTTTTGTTATTTGATATGCAATGCTCTACATTTTTTTTTCTTTAAACTCAACTTTATTTGTCTGTTAAGCATAACATACAAATACAATACATTTTTCATAACATTGAATACAACTATAACAAATCATATAATGATGATCAGTATAATATGAACAAAGTGATGATGTTGCATTGGTAAGATGAAGATGCTGGGGACAACAGTGATACACTGAACTGGCACAATAACCAAGATAGAAGGCCTTGACATTTATATTTTCTTTTGGCAAACAGATATTGTTATTGTAAAGTGGAGTGACACTGTGTTTTGCCAGGATCTGTATGAGCACTGTCTGACTCGTGAGCAGCATGAAGCAAGATCAAAGTTAACCACAGAGGTCGTGCAAATGAGGCGAGCGGTGGTTCGGAACCGAGTGTTATTACAGTGTCTTCACATGAGGAGAGAGGTGAGTCGTGGAAGATTAAAGACCCCGCTTGAGGTATAAAAGAAAAGGCGAGGCAAGGTGGGATATTTCACTTATTTGAACTCAATTGCACGCTTCATATCGGAGCGCTGTTTTTTTGTTTCCGATATTGATACAGAAATTTTGAAACTTTACAATTCGCTAGTTTACTGTCCCTGCGAAAAGTACGGTAAAGAATATTGCTATAAAAACGTGTCAGTATTTGAAATATGAAAGGAAATCCACCCGAGTCGAGGTAGTGTCCACTGCCATTTGTAGGTGGGGCTTGACCTCTCTATGGTAACGATCGGATGTCGCAGTTCAAAAGGTCAGTTGAATCGTTTTTGGCCTATAGTCTTGTTGTCACACTGTCTGTAAACACTGCATAGACGCAAAGATGAGCTAGTTAACGTATATCTATAATGGAACAAATATGCTGATGGCACAGTCATTGGGTAGGACGGGGAGCCAAGGGGGAACGGAAGGAAAGATTCAACGGTGATACACTCAACTGGGAGAAGCTAGGGGGACATATTAGGTGCACTGACTTCTTGTTTGACGGGCACAAGCGACCTGAGTTCTTCTTTGCAAATGTTCATGGCATGAAATGAGTTAAATTATGCAAACTCATGATTTGTGACCATATTAACATGTAATTTCATTTGTTGTTTTAAACTGCAGTACATAATATTATGTGGGCATGAGGTTGGTTTTATCAATGGGCTTTTTTTTCTTTCTTTCTTTCTTTCTTTCTTTCTTTCTTTCTTTCTTTCTTTCTTTCTTTCTCTCTCTCTCTCTCTACATTATTCTTTCATATCTTTCACTCTGTCTCTCCCTCTCCTCATTTCCTTCCATCAGTCCTCACTTTCTTTGATATCTTGTAGATCTTTGTTTTGAATTTGTATCTTTGACCCAGAGCATAATAAAGACTCTGAAACTTAAAATCTTGAATCTTGTTTCCCTGACTGACCCAGACAATGTCTGACCTGGGCCCGGACCCGCCCCCTCTAGGTGTCTACGGCGGTCGCCCCCTGGACTCCTTCTCTAGAGACATTGACCAGCGAGTTGCCTGGTACCATCCCAAGCTAAGACGTCTTAGGAAAGTGGAGAAGATTAAACAGAGCTGTCTTGACGTAAGCGTTGGTTCAAAACTTATTTACAGTAGCATTACAATAATAATAATGATAATAACAATAATAATAATGAGGTTTATAAGTCTCGTATCCAGGGTAATGCCAGCTCACGCAACTTCACACTATTTTTACCACAGCAGGCCTGATCACTCTAGGATTTTCTCAGCTTCATTGGGAGTACACAGTACCGCTGTCATTTACGGGCGCTGATAACTAGCATTCTGACAATATCTTTTACTGCCTATAGCCAGTATCCATTTTACAGAGGGGTGGACTGAGGAAAATGTTTAATGAAATGCTTTTCCAAGGCACTTACAACATGACTGTGGTCGGGAATCGAACCCGCAACCTTTAGATCTTGAGTCCAATGCCTTAACCGTTGGGCCATGTTACTCCACAATTTCAGGGGATTAATTTGAAAATTCAAGTAAATTTGTCAGTAAATTTATGATAGAAAATAGGAAGAGTCTGGATCTGAGTTTGTTGGGTACATGACGTTCTTCACAGTACAGTCCAGGCTTGGACCAGTTCATCAAGAAAGCCAGTTCAGTTCAAATTCAGTTCACTGAGGAAAAAAAGACCCTAAGATCAAGTTTAGCCTAGTTATATAAACAATGTGTAGTTTTCAGATCAGATCAATTCATCTTGGATTTTGAACTTGGCAGTCGGTTTTGATTTTTGAAGTGGATGTGACCTGAAATAAAATTTAGTTGAAAAAAAAATTAAAATTCAGATCAGTGACCCAACAAAGCTATCATTCAGATCCAGATCAGTTCCTCCAAAATAGCTATTAAGTTCAGTTCAGGTTCACTGGCACTGAAGCTAATGTCACCAACAGCGCTCATATGATTTCAGTTCAGCCCAATCCCCGTGAGATGCTACTGTATAAAAATAAATAACACAGGCCGACTCCACCGTAACGCAACCTGAGTTTATTTCCAACATTTTTGATATCACAGAATACTTTAATTTTTTCAAACAAACTTAATCCCTGGATAATCGCAACTCCTGATAATCGTACTATTTTCCCTGGCCTTTAAAAGTTGCGGAGTCGTCAACTGTGTAAGGTTAACCCCTTCCGCTTGATCTCGGTTTCCGTCTAATGGATCGACAACAGTTTTCTGATAGCAGAAAAAGGGCCCTTTTTATATAAATATTACTCAACCACCGGATAATCGCACATTTCACAGAATGCTCCTTGCTCATACTGATTAAGCCGAATGAAATTTCATTTCTTTGTGTTAAATGATTTTTTTTTTTTTTGGTTTTGTCGAGCGGGAGTTATACAGGGAAATAACTCTCCAATATTTAATAGTCTGACGCTCAGAAACTTAACTTTAAATTACTTCCCCTTGTGACATCAAGGTCTTTGACACCTATTGTTTTGTCTTCTTTTGGCCCTAATAACATTTTGTGTTATTCTACGTATACCACTGATTTGGGGAAATTTCTTCTATGGAGGTTAAAGTACTTCTTTTGCTCGATCTTTTAGAAAAAAAAAAGGGGGGGGGGGGCAACGCCCAAAATTGTTCACAAATGTCTTTCGAAAAAGATCACCTCGAATTCTGATTTGGTCCCCAAATTTTCATTTGGCTGGGTTTGACCGCGTGCGAATACATTGGCCTACACACACTATTTTTCTTATCTAGAAGGCTGAAATTGTACCTGAAACTTTAAAATTGGATGCTTTATTTAGATCACAGGTCATTTTACACATTTCTACACTCTGACACTGGCTGGCAGGGCCCCCAAAAAGGAGCATTATATATATGAGCGCATTAACTGGGTTGTACACAATGAGTGATTTGCCCTTCTAATAGGTGTCACAAACCTATTCTGGCGCATTGACCTTTGCTTAACTTAAATGGTACGGAATTCAGTGAGAATAAAAGTTAAAAAGGGTCTCGAGAAATACGAAAGTTCTGACAATAGGGTTCACAAGCACCCGGTGCTCTGCTAATACCTGAAAAGAACATTTCTCTTAACTCCTTTCAATAAAATCTTCTATTTAAGCGTGATTGCCCCAGCATGTAACCATGACTCTCGCATTTATTTTTTTTTGTTGTTGTGTGTGTATTTAATTGCAGCACGGTGCGATACTAGACGAAGATACAATGAAAAAGAAAATCAACAAATTTTTCGCACGCCCCTTGACGGATCCTGCAGAGCTACAGAAGTCAAGAATGAAACAGCATGTCGGGAGGAAGTTCAAGCTCAACTCACGGGGCGGGGCTACGCTGGGTCGTTATGACGACGATAATGACCTCGACGACCTGCCTGATCCTTTTGGTGCTGCTAAGATAACCCTGACCCTCAGCCCTTTCGGGCGTCTGATTGGCTTACGTCCGAACTATACCCAGGAGGAGATATCTGGTCAAGCCGGTCAGAGTTATCTAGTATCTGGTGTGGATGAGGACATCGGACGTTTATCTCAGCCGACAGACAGCCACGTTAGAGAAAATAACGAAGCTAGTGCGTCAGTGGATAATACTCATCCACAAGAACCGCAACCCTTGCAAGTCAAGTCCCTTCAGCCATTACCTCCCATTTCGTCTCAAAACAGCTCCGGAAGTCTCAATATGGCGACATCTTCGGAATCTTCTCTACAGAAAGACAATCCCAATGCTCAGATTGGTCGAGACAGTTTCCCTGAAAACGGTAATGTCGATGGACAGAATGCCATCAAAGCCAGAAACAACATGCCTTTAATTGGCCAATCAAATTCACCAGAAGCACCTGTTATTCCAGCCTCTTCTATCGAACAGGAACCTGCTAGAGACGGCGGAAAGGTCGATGTTTCAGATACAGTGCCGTCCAAAAAAGCCAGCGATGCTGCAAGACAAGATACGCCTAAGCTTGTTCGGCGTAAAACACTCATCTTGCCACCTATAGAAACTTCCAAAGACATGGTGAAGAATTGAGCAGCACGTGACGGAAGGTTCTCTAACCTCAAAGTCCAAGCAACACAAAGGTGCTCCCCGTCGTCAGAGATGATTTAATGCGGTGGAGTCCGGACTACAGAAAAAAAAGTCTACAGAAGGGACAAAGCCAAGGTTGTGTCAAATAAAAAATGTCATCTCACGTAACTATGTCAATAACATTGTTTAGCTTCAGGTAATGGCGGCCACGTTGGTCAATTAGCCAGGGTGATTATACTCTACTTAAGATATCCACAGAAACAGGAAGGTTCTTTATCCAGAATTAAGTAATCTACCGAACCTTAGAATAAAAGAGTTTATGATCTGAAACAATCACGACAACAGGATGCCATATTCTGCACTCATAAGCCAACATATTCTGCACTCATAAGCCAACATATTCTTTCTGAAACAAGCTGGAATGGTCAGAACTAAAAGTTCAACCAAGCATTATTACGCATGTTATTTTGAGCTTACATAATCGAGCACATCTGCAGCTCACAACTAAACTCGATAATCTCACGGATGACTTTGTATTCTATTATTTACACTTTTATAGAACACATTTGGGTGGCGAAACCCTGGTGATGATTTTACAGTAGGTTATTATTAATCGGCAGCAAAGGAAATCGGTTTGTCAACGAATCTATTATCTCTAATCCATTATTGGATCTTTCGTTTATCGAATATCATTAAACAGTAAAAGAAACGAGAGTAGCGAACAAGAATAGTATCATGTGCGAGTACTATAAAATACAAGACCGAAACCGATGACGCGCGATATTATCGAATATTCATAATATGATTGACGGGGATAATAATTGAACTTAATGCTTTCTTTTATGCCATGTTTATTGATTGCCTGATGAAGAGGCGGGGAGAGGAGGAGGCTCAATATTGCTAATACTACTAGGAAAAAGGGGTTGATATAATCGAGTTTTTACATTAATTCGTCTTGGGGCGCGCGCAGGTGGGGCGGTTGGGG
>JAWQUT010000083.1:1701137-1712780 GCA_033807755.1 Ellobium chinense | reverse complement strand
ATAATATAATATAATTCTGTCTGTTAATTTCTCCTTAAATAACAATTGGTGTAACATTGTGCTGTGAACTTAGCAATCATCAATGCTTGAAAATATGCAGTTATACCTTTACAGATCGACGTAACAGCTAACGTTATTTTTCTACAAACTACACATTACCACCGGCTCTAGAAACGAATACCCAAAGATAATTTTTACCAACAAAGACCTATAGACATAGGTCATCGTGCCACGCCAAACATCACCTAATAAAGGCTGGTCCATTGTCCAGAGGCTTGCGTCAAGGAAATGCTGCCACCCTCTTCTCCATTTCTTTTTATTCGCGATCACATTTATTCTCGCAATCCCACGCCATCCCACGGGTATTAGGTAAGAGGTCAGTGGCATTTTCCTGTAGGATCCAGGAATCACGCTCACAGTTGAAACGCAGATACAGTTTCAATCGCCCTTTCTCCCCCATTTTCGTTATACTATACTATACACCGCTTTTCCCTTGGATTTGACTCTCATTGTTAATACCGTTGCATAATGAATTTCTCAGGGTGTTTAGTGACTGTTTAAGTATTCGTACACCCCTGCGTAAGAAACAGGTATACGGCTCCAAAGATATATCGTTAGAGCGTACAACTTTCCTCAAATTCCAACCGCCAAAATATCATTAAACAAGAAGTGCGGACATTTGGATAGATTTTTCACATGCCTGGTATAAGACATTTCCATAAAAGTGGTCTTATATGTCACATACTTATATTTCTTCCTAAGTCCACTGAAGTGCATAACTTTTCTCATATCCCGTATGCCAGAACATCGCTTAGCAAAGCTGAGTGCATATGTTTGGATCTACAGCAGCATGCACCTCCCTGGTGTCAGTAAAGTTCAAAAGCTTCTCAAACGCTTGGCCACACAAAACCTGTCTTTTACATAGAGTATGATGAGATATTTGTTCTTACTGTACACGAGTACTTCTAAGAAGAAATCATTGAAGCGCAAAGCTTGTCTCATATTCCAGCTGCCAAAAACATTTTGTAGCAGACCAGGATATGGATCTGTGGATATATCATGCACTTCCCTGATCTTGTTGGTTTTTTCAACTGCTGCGTGCTTGGTCACATAAAACTGTACGTTTATATATATAGCTGTTGGGTATGTATATGTATACCTCTTGGAGAGACCACTGAAGTGCACAGCTTTTCTCATACTCCAGCTGCCAGAACATCGTCTAGCAACACAGAGTGTGGATGGTTTGTATATATTATGCACTTCCCTGGACTTTGACATGTCTATTATGCACTTCCCTGGACTTTGACGTGTCAATTTTGCACTTCTCTGGACCTTGACATTTTTATTATGCACTTCTCTGGAATTTGACAGGTCTATTTTGCCTTTCTTGGACTTTGACATGCCTGTTTTGCACTTCCCTGGACTTTGACATGCCTATGGCTTTCTTACAGTACATTCAAGACCACATGAAGGTATACTTTTACACACTTCGTGGTAGCGTAAACTTCTACGATGACAATCATCGCAAGGCACAACTTTTTTTTCATACTCTGGCCGCCAGAACATGGTCTAAAGAGACAGTGTACGGACCTTTCGCCTATATTATTATTTTGCCCTCCACTGTCATACCATTACAATGTGCCCATAATTTTCCAGTCTGATTTCCTGTTACTGAAGATCTGTGCTGGATATTAAAATAAAAGTTCTGTGTATCATTAATAATGCAAGTCAGCCTGCTTTAAAAAGTTGTTCTCTCCCGAACACTAAATTTACTTTCATAAATGGACTGTCGTAATAATTTCTAGCACCACAAGATGTTGCACTGCGCTGTCACCAAAAATATTTGGTAAAACCCACTTAACGCACCACTCTAAAAGCCGTTTTCAAACTCTGTACCGAGGAGAAGAAATTTTAATGAAACAGCTATTCATACAATGATAAAACAAGAAGATTAACCGCCCACACAAGTGGTTTTGATCAATGGCACCAGCTCCAGGCAGTATACATGAGCATAAAAATGGAACCAGATACCAAAACTAGACAAAAAAATAGGGCTTAATACCTCTTAAATCATGGACAGTGAGATTACAAATCTGGCTGGCCTAATCCAAGACATCTGACACCAAACACTGGTCACCTAACCAACCATTCCCCTCAGTAATTCACCTTCCTCAGCATCTAACCCAAACCACTTCTACCTGAAACGTGTCATCAGCATTACACCAAGCACAAACACGGGAGACCACCTACATAGAAGACTCCTCGAGGCCTGGTCCATATTACCTGCCCATGTCCAGGATCTTCACAAGACGGAGCTTAGAGGAAGATCTGACATGGCAACACCACTGAGATGCAGCATGCGCTGATAACCGGATTGTCTCCCCCTACTTCCGGGACGTCCGGTGATGGTCATCGGCAGATCCTGCCACAGTCTTGGCCACAGTCCTAGAATGCATCAAATGCAGGACATAGCCCGCATTACTGAGTACCTGTATCTACTAGAGAAAGATTACAGAGGACAGATTCAGAGATTCAGAGATTCAGAGAGGACAGTATAATGTCACTGTGCTGCCATAACGACCTGAGTCATTTTTCGAGATTTTGAGGAAACCCAAAAAAGGGGGGGGGGATGGAGGAGGAAGGCTTATCAAAAACTGTGGCGCGTATGTTTGCAGTTGTATTTTTAGCTCGTTATGTTTATTTTGTAACATGTTAACAAAACAATTTGATAAGTTTATTTCATTCGCTCTGAGCCTGACTTTGGCCACAATGGAAACACAGTGGCATTAATGACACAGAATGCTTTCCCTTCCTCCATCTTTCGACAGAAAAGACAATTATTCGAAGTTGTATCCGCAAAACGCGATGAACAGCAACAAAATCCGAATAAAAAGCTTTCTTCGCAAAAATCATTAGAAAAACTTATCCGCGGAAACCATACAATTATCCACGAAGGCACTAAGATAATTACATTTTTGCCTGTCAAGGCTGTTCCAAATTTACCAAAGACAACAAAAGTTTTAACCACAAAGACAAAAAATATTTACTACTGAGACAATAAATTTTGTTACGTGAATGACAGCCTATGTTTGGTGGAAAGGAAGGGGACCGACAAGATATTGATAAATTATAACTGCTAAGGCTTTTTTAGTCTAAGCAGACGGTCTAAGCAGTCTTTGTGCCAAATTTGCGTCAAACTGACAAAGATTTCGATTTTCTATCCTGATTTGCTCCTGCAGTCTCATGACCGATCAGGTATAGCTTGTTGTAGTGAGAAGAGCTGACGCTTTGTCGTCCTATACCCTTTCGATTTGTTTTCTGCGTCGGCTGGCTCATTTGTGCCATCTTCTTCAAACTTTGACAGATATATTCAAACACAGATGGGCCAGGTCAATCGGTCATCTCTCATGTCTGAGGGTCGACCTTGAACTTCTTCAGGCTGGAATTGCTGACATCCATGAACCGCAGATCTTCCTCTTGGACATGGAGTATCTTCAGCTTGCTGTAGAGCAGTTCCTTTGTGATGGGGATACTGTCCAGATGTCTCACATTGCAGAGTCATTGGAGTGATCTCTTGCTGATGATTCCCATCCTTCTTGGCAACTGTGTTTTTTCCAAACTTTCTGGGTTATTCATCTTACAACGTGATCCCAAGTATTTTCCGAAAGTATCGCAGATGAAAGATATTCAGTTTAAGCTGATACTTTACGTGAGATGTTCATGTTTCAGCTCCACAGACTGTTTGCTCAGTAAACATGCTTCGCAGATAAAGGTTTTGATTTAATGATAGGGTACTTGTTTAAACTCTTTTGGTCAGATGCCTAGGGTCGATAGTGCACTTTCAAATCTAACATTGACCTCGAATTCTAGAGAGAACCATGGTGACAGTAGTACTGTGGAGCTTACATCACAAAATTTCTCTACAATCTCCAGAGCAACTCACGTTCAGTTGCATGGTTGGTGTACTTCCTTTACTAAGGACATTAGTCTTCTTCCCGGTCAAGGGAAAAGCTTCACAAGTTGCAGCAAACTAACCGCAATATATGTTTATCTTGAACTACCAACCCACCATCATCTGCAACAAAGAGGTCTTGTAAGCACATATATTTTAACGTTGCATTTTTAATTCAGTCGGGCAAGGTTGAACGAGGACCCGTCTGTTCTCCAGTAAATGAAGACATTATATCCGGGAAATCTTTAAAAGCGTATTGCAGCAGACCTCAAACAAAATACATAAAAAGAGTGGGCGCGAAGACACAGCCCGGTTTTACTCAATAATTATTCCCGAATTCGTCCCATATATTAAACTGAATCGTAGCAGGCATATCTTTATGGAAGAAGGTAATGAGCCTGAGAAGTTGACACTCAAATGCATAGATCATCATGGACAGGCTAGTTCTGCTTAACGCGCCAAATGCCTTGTTTAGATCTGCAAACTATGTTCAATGACATGCTGAATCCTCTGCATTTCTGCTGCTGCTATTGAAAGAATAAAATCTTATCTATTGAAGACAGGTATGCTTACGCTGATGCCACACTGTGATTCTGGTAATATTGTATCCGCAATCTGCTGTGAGCGCTTGAGAATGATCCTAGCAAAAGCCTCTTTGGAAAAGTTAAGGAGAAATGTGCGTCCAGAGATGCAATCACGTCTCTTTGTTTTTATACAGTAACACGATACTGGCATTTCTCTAATGATGAGAGATGTCGCCTGTTCTCAGTCACGATATGACCTGCTTCTACAGGCTTGGGAGGAAGACTTCCTTGCATTCTTTCAGTACCTTGGCTGGTATGTTATCATGTGCAGGAACCTTTTCAGAGCTAAGCTCATCCAACGCCTTTCTCAGCTCCTGCTCTGTTGGCTCCTCATCTAACTCTATCTGTCTGGGTCGAGTAGATAAAATACCATTTTCAAGTTCTTTAAAATTTTTAAAAACAACAACAACAACAACAACAACAACAACAACAACAACAACAACAACAACAACAAAAATGTCTTAAAAAATATTAAGCTCCTCTTTTTTCAATTCAGATCAGTAGAAGTTCGACCCATGCGTAGAATTAATATCTTTCATCAAGGAGTTCCCCCTTCTCCTCTCCCTCCTGCCTCCTCCCCTGCAGCCCCCTCCCCCATCTCCAAAATCTCATGTCTGCTTTGGAATTGTATGCACCCTGATGATCTGTGGTCCAGTGACTGTTTCGATCTTCTCATACCTGACTAGCGTCGCCAATATTGATTCTCTGCTGTATCTCAGTTCACAGATTTGTCCAATACTTACTGGTGCATCTCCTTGACTCTTTCTACAGCTCTGACTTTACCCAACGAAGCTGGTCTGTTTTGATGCGCCTTCTAACTTCCTGCAGTGCAGCGCCTTGTTGCTTACCTCCAAAAGTGGTTCCAGTTTCTCGGCATACTTCAGTACCCATTCTCATAGCCTTTCATATGTCCAAAAGCTGTGACGCAATTTTGTAAATGGCCGAGTTCAAGTTGTCCCAAGCCTTGTCAACTGACACTTTACTGTTGACTGCAAGGTCTTCAAAGCATTTTGTGAAAATAATTGCTTTCTTAGCATCTTGTAAACCCTCAGTACTGATCTTTGGTTTTGGTGCGATTTTGGATCTATGTAAATCTTTGTAGACATTTCTGCAGATACTGAAAGCGAGATCTGTTTCGCAGTCAGTGACGTGATATTGTTGGATCGTTCATTTTATCATGCTGAGACGTTTTCTGCGCCAATAGCAAACAATGATCAGAACGTGGATGACGCCATGAAAACTTTTTAGTCTCACTATCGTAGAAGGCATTAGTCACACAGAGGAGGTAGATTCAGCAGAAAATTCCCTGTTGACTTTGATGTTTTCTTTCATCTTTCAATGCCATGATGACTTCTGGGCCATGTCCGCTGGCTTGATGCAATGTGTGCAGTGAAATCTCATAGAATGAACGAACAGTATTCTGTTGGCATGGGAATGACTACCTTCTGTAATCCTTTGTAAGATTCGTGTTTTGTTGTTGTTGTTGTTGTTGTTGTTGTTGTTGTTGTTGTTGTGTCAGGATCATCGACGACATGTTGCCATGCCCCTGATAATGGTAACCTGTCTACATACTCTGGTCGACAGTTTCAGAGGTTCGAGACGTTCGGATATCCAAAGTGATGTGTTGAAACAGTTCAAGTCCCTGCTGTGGACAGCAAATCCAGTTGCATGAATGCGTCATTCATTCACCCTGAGACCTTACCAGAAGAAGGTATATTTTTTTTTTCCTTAAACGGATCCAGCGCTCTGTACTTTGCTCAATTCCTGGTCTGCTTAAGTTATCATTTCTGAATCTTTCTTACCTGGTTATGACTGTAATGTCAAGTTCAGGGCACATGGTTCATACATTTCAAATTCCGAGTCTTAGAAGAGTTGATTTTATTTTCATATTGCTTCTAGTGCCTTCAGAGCGTCTACTGTCTGACTCTCGAACTAACTTGTAGCTCATCATGGCATTAAACGGCACGGATCAGCACCGTTCCTGGCTGAGGCTGGCCAGGTCGAGGCGAAGAGCTGCCGACCAGTGCGGCTGATCGCTGCTGTCGTCGAAGATAATCCCGGGCACCCTCTCTTACTCCAATCTGAACGGCCTATAATCGATGCACTGCCATCTTTCGTGTTGGTTTTATGTCATGAGACAGAGATAGAGTGTTCTCTTCCTGGTCAACTGTACTGTAGAAGCTCGGTGGGACACACGGTTTGTATGCTGGATTTGCCCCTCTCGCCGCGGCGATTTGTAACAACAAGGTGAAAGAACCAACATCTTTGGAATCAGTTGAGACTGGAGGAGATGTCTTACTACCCACTGCCTTAGGCTCCCTCTTGACTTTCTGCAGGGGTTTATTCCTCCTACAAGGGCAGTGTGTATGTGTGAGTGTTGGTGTCTGAGTGTGTGAGTGTGACTGAACGTGTACGTACATGTATGTATGTTGAAATGAGTGAGTGTGGGTAAGTGTGTATGTATATGTATATGAGTAAGTATGTGAGTGTGGGTAAGTATGTATGTATTTGTAAATGAGAGTGTGTGAGTGTGAGTGAGTGTGTATGTGTACGTGAAATGAGTGAGTGTGTGAGTGTGGGTACGTGTGTATGTATGTGTAAATGAGTGTATGTACGTGTGCACGCGTGTAAGAGAGTGTGTCCGCATGCAAGTGAAAGAGAAATGAAAAAAAATTACACCGTGCACACGGGAGTCCACGAACGTCTCCAACGGAGAAACCTCGATCATTTCCGAGCATATTTTACTCCTGCCAATTAAATCTGTTGACGTGCATTCGATATTGGGCCAACTGATGTTTACCGGCTAAGACGCCTTACCGTCATATTGATCTGAGTGTTTTGATATTCATACGCGATTACATGTGCCTCCACTGATACTCCACCTTACTGAAACTTTTGTCTCGACATAACAAGGACGCGATCCTGGGAGCATCCATTTGCAAGGGGCGGTGGCCCCTTTAGCACAATATGTGACTAGATGGACTCGATATATTTTTTACGCTCGCCTCGACTGATGCACTCACTCGTTTTAAAAGGTTAAGGTCATTGTCCACTATTGCCTTGTTGTGGTGAAAGATAATATGTTGACTGTTTACAGTACAGTGTGCGAACGCATGGCCTTGCACGGGAATGATGAATCAGCGGAAGTACGAGGGACGGTGGCTGTCTGAGCCACGTTGTGGTCACGTGACCACAATGAGCACAAAAAGTAGTTCTGACAGTATTTCAGTCTTTAATTTTCTTATTTTAAAATAATTTCGTTGTACACAGTGGCTTATCCGGTTAAAACACTGCAGTTTAAACTGACTAAACAACAAGTATATATTTATATACTCACAGAAAAGAGAGAGAGAGAGAGAGAGAGAGAGAGAGAGAGAAAGAGAGAGAGAGAAAGAGAGAGAGAGAAAAAAAGAGAGAGAAAGAGAGAGAGAGAGAGAGAGAGAGAGAGGGAGAGAGAGAGAGAGAAAGAGAGAGATTAACTTTTAACGTCTCTTTCCAGCACAGTTATGGCCATGTCAGAGGTAATATCTTTCCTGATGATTACAGGAAATACCAGTGTCCTAGCAACACGTGAGGGAAGAAAAGTGAACTCTTAATCTCATACATAAATCGATCATGAATTTGACGTCAGTTGGATTAGTACAGTCTTAAGGATTTATAAAGCTTTAGGACTGGTTTAGAGGATAAGGAAGATTAAAAGAAATGAGAGTGAAATATGGAGAGAGGGTTGTTTCACACTTTGTTTTACCCTTACAGCCACCTCTTCCTCCCTCCCTTCCTCCCTCTATCCATCCATCCATCCATCCATCCATCCATCCATCCATCCATCCATCCAACCAACCAACCAACCCACCCACAGGAACAAGATGTGCACCATTTTTCACGGTCATACTCTGACAATATCCCAACCTACAGACGAATTTCTATGTGTTTTATACTATTTTGAAGGGACTCTAATTTTAATAAATATGGTGCTTCTTGTAAGCATTTTCACAGTGAAGAGAAACATGATCCATTGTTTACAAATACTCTGCACTCAGATTTGTGAATAAAAAAACAGGTGAGTAAGGTAGGAATTCGAACCCGTGATCTGGGCTCTTCACATCCAGAATGACCGACCTGACAGCACACATTGCCCAGGGGGTTTTGTTAGACCTTCAAACACTGCTAAAGCCGTGAATGAGCAACAATAAAGAACAACATTAGAGGAAAGGAGATTATTCCACAATAATACAAGGAACGGCTACAAGGAAGGGATAGGAGAGTTCACAACCAATGGGCGACCGGCACCATCAGCATCTACACCTTAAGAGGTTTGCTGCGGAGGAGTGAGCACCTATGGGTCTGCTCAGAATGCAAGGGTTGGGAGGATTTGTGGGGCATCCTACAACATGCTCTTGACCGGTAGCAATAAACATGCTAACAAGATGTCTTTCTGATGGGCTTGTTATAAAATAGAAGGGCTCGGTTACTTGTAGGAGATACACAAAGAAAGAAAAGTGGTAGTTTTCAGATCTTGCAATCTCGGTTTTTCCTGCATGTTGTAAGATGGTCCACATATGGAAATTCTTCCCAAAAATGTCGATCTGCAATCTAGTGACCAGTAACCAGATTACAGACAGATTTTGAACTCATATGTCAAAACGTGTGCCTGGTAGTCAAGCAACATTCCCACTGGTGAACTACAGATTCAATAATTTAGTTTCATGAATGTATACGTAGATGTGCACTATTTCTTGACATTTTGGATTTCCAAACAGAAATGAAAAGACTTCCGAACGCCCCTCGTACCCAACATAAGAGAAAAGTCAGTATGGTGACTAAGCGGAGATCAGACCCGGATCTTCTCTCTGAGAATGTCTGATCGTGACTCCCAGTGCAAATAAAATAATATCTGTGACTAAATGTAGCAATTTTATATCCTTTTTGATGAATGCTGATGAAAAAAAAAAAGAACACGAATCCATTATGATAGATCTAAATTTCTTGTAGCATGTCGAACTGTCGAACTGTAACAGATAGCATTAATTTATAAATAGGTATAGAAGGCGCATTTGGAAGTTCTTTCCTGATATTTAAAGATAGCGGGGGGATTTCCATAAATTTGCCACCCCACAACATGTTGGCCTTCTCTAACGACAGCACCGATTCCATGACTTGTCTACGACTAAATGAACTGTATCATCGGTGCTATCGTTGGAGATTGCCGACATGTTCTTGATCCGTACCAATAAACACACTAAAGATTATGTTTTATAGAGCTGGTAATAAAAGAAGAGCTTGTGGGGGGATACACAAAGAGAAAAAGTAGTTGTTTTCGAATCTTGTAATCTTGTTTTTCCCTACATGTTGTAGGATGGCCCACATATGGAAACCCTCCCAAGATAGCTCTCAATACTATCTTTGGGGTCTAGAACTGTTGAGATAAATAAACCATACTAATTAAAACCGTATTTTTAAGGTAATAGACTTCGCATAAAAACAAGAAACTTATCTGAACAATCCCTAGTTGGTAACATCTTCTTCTCACACGGGACTTGGGATCGATTCAGCCGTGTCGTTCCTCTAATCTCAGCATCACAGGTGTAGTAGCAGCGTCACTCGCGTTGTTCACTATGGGCCATGGCCATATCATATACTGTAGCTTGATTTTTGTCTTTCTGCACGTAACACATTCGCAAGATGTTTCCACGTTGCTTAGTATTAAAACCCTCGCATCAGCACATGCAGATTCCTGCGAAATAAACTTGCACTACGGCATTGTCAAATCTTCATCATATTTACGTCGTATGACAAAGTTTGAAGACTAAAATTCTGATAAGGTCCAGTCCTCATCTTGACCGCGTGGCCAGGTAAATTAACCAGACTAGCCCATCTTCGTCCGTATCAACGCACTAACACTTTTTTTTTCACGAGAATTTAGATAGACATTCTATCCTCTAACCAAAGTCTATACACATCGAGACTTTCCACGAGATTTGTGCTTGTGATGTACTCTCTAACCATGGTGAACTGCGACTAACCATTGACTCTCATGTTTCTAAGATGACTTTTGTTCACTTGTGAGCAGTGGTGCCACTCGTAGAGATTTTCCCTATGATGAGGTAAAACTATCTCTTCTTGAAAAGCCATTTTCGTATTTGTAGTGTAAAAATTATTTTCGGAAGTTGTTAGGATGGATTCGTGACATATGTACAACAAAGAGGGTGAAATGTCTAGTTTTCTTAATTTTAACTGTAAAATTATACGAATTTTTTTCTCTTAAACTTTGCTCCAACATCATGTGTACGGAAATTTAGGGAAAAAAATCGCCCTCGCTGCAAAGGAAAAGCACATGATGAAAGTGGCAACACAGTTTGTCGACCTATTCTCCACTGAGAGCAAAACTGTCCTGTCCCACACAACAAAATCAGACCTAGATGTTACATACGACGTTACTGCTCTTAAGCAAAATTATGTGCTTATTTAATCTCTTCTCGTGTTGTCAGAAAGTTTTCTTCTTATCGAGACTGAGTAACAATCATGTCATTAGGATAGAGTAAGAAGTTGTTCGAACTGTTCTTGTGTGTGTGAACAAAGCTAATCTGTTAACTAGACTATGCTATATAACCGTATAATAGTAATTTTTCATTTGAGCATCATGCGATGTTTTGTTGTTGCACAGTGGTAATCCAGAGATGGAGTTGTCGAACAAACAAATTTATCTACGCATTTTAAGCTACCTATAGATTCAGTTCTCACACCCTCCATCTCCACCCCCCCCACCACCCCACTTCCACCTAACCCTATCCCACGCTCATTGCCTCTGTTCGTCTTTCTGTATGATTCTGTTTCATCTGTCCTTCTTTCTGTCTGCTTTTCCGTCGGTTTGCCTGTCTTTCTGTCTCTTTGTTTCCCGTTACATACATCGTCTGTATGTCTGTCCTTCTGCTTATTTTTTTTGACACGATTCATTCATCCTCTGCCTTCCAGTCTATTCTTTTCTTCTTTCCGTCATCAGTATGTCTGATTGATCATAGATTTTGTGTGTGTGTGTGTGTGTGTGTGTGTGTGTGTGTGTGTGTGTGTGTGTGTGTGTGTGTGTGTGTGTGTGTGTGTGTGTGTGTG
>JAWQUT010000083.1:1683680-1695083 GCA_033807755.1 Ellobium chinense | reverse complement strand
AGAGAGAGAGAGAGAGAGAGAGAGAGAGAGAGAGAGAGAGAGAGAGAGAGAGAGAGAGAGAGAGAGAGAGAGAGAGAGAGAGAGAGACTGTCAGCGATCGCCTCAGAGTGCGGAAGAGATAGGGGAAAGGGTTTCGAAGGGTTTTCGTGCGTGTGAGTGTGTGCGTGGGTGTGTGAGTGAGTATGTGTGAGTGTGTGTGTGTCTGTATGTGAATTAGCGTGCGTGCTTGTATGTATGTGTGTACGTTTATGTGTGTGGACGTTGAATTACCTTGATGTTAACACATAATATTGTATTTATTCGAACTGGCTGAAGGCCTATAATAAAATTGAACTTGAACTTGAACTTGAACTTGATATTCTTTAATGTGAGATGAATAATAATTCTATATACCGACTGTTCTGTTCAAGAGGTGCCCTGCGAATCGAGTCATAAAAGTGAAAGATTTGCCTTCAAATAAAAAGGAGTGTTCCGGTTAATCTTGACCTTGTTCATTTGGGAGTGGATCATAATCCATTATAGACATTTCTCCTTGGTTCTAATGGATTAAGGGACTGGGATTATTGTCAGTACATCTTTCAGTCTCCCAAGATATCTCTTTGTCCAGACTGCATATCATGTAGCTATAAATTTCTACTGCTGTACTGAATAACAATCAAAGGGTTTCATGCAAAACACGTTATCCACCAATATGAATTTTTAGCTTATTCTACATACTTCATGTAGCAGTAGGAGTGTTTAGTATACATGTATATTTCCATTCCATAGAAGGACATTTGATCTATATTATTTAAGACTTAAATTTCGCCTTTCACATAAAAATATGCTTTGAATCTGGTCTGTTTTGCCACAACCCCCGAATGGTGTATAATGCGTTTTGCCATGAAGCCCTTCAATAGGAGTCAGACAAAGAAGTGTTTTATAACCTGTCATCTAGAACACGTCATCTTATGTACGATAGGTAACCCTCTATGAAAAGGTTATTTTAATAGGAGACGCCCTATAATGGAATGAAATACAGTTGCGATCTCTAGCAGAAGGGGTTACTTAGCTTACATAAGGCGTCTTTTAGAGGACGAGTTACAGTACACTTCCGTCAGGCAAACTCTGTTGCTTGATAGAGGTTTAAAATGGCGGCCATTTTCACAGTTCACATACTGATCGATGTACTTTCTGGCTGACAAACATTCAGCTCGGCATCACCTATCAACCGGATCAGTCAATTCCTATAATGTCATCTAAATCGGGTAGAAATCTTGCAGATTATGATAGTACTATACACAACACGCTTGTTACGAAAACGCTTTATACGAAACTATTGCTTAAACGAAATACTGTCCCAGTCCAAAAATATTGGCTCCCTTAATATAGCTGTAAGGATATCACGAGAGGTGCCCCATGGATTTTGTAATAAAGGAGTTTGATTGTACTTGTCTATATTAATAAAACGCTTCAGCCAAATTTGTGTCACAGATTTCTTGAGAACTACGTAACGTAAAAACATGCGGTTTTCACCTAAATTCTTGGAAAAATACACAAAAAGTAACTATACACATCAGTCCTCTTTAGTTTCTTTACACTTTAAAAAAAAAAAGAATGTGTATAGCAACGGAATACAATCTCCGATAGATCTTTTCAATCCAATTGTCCAACTTTTTCACGGAGTCTAATGCATTCGTCTATGATGCCTTTCGGTGCGCTAGGTATTCTTTCGCCGCTGGTGCGTTGCCTGCCTGCCCATTTGTAAAATGGGGTGTTTGTCTTGCCATACATATTTATCCTCTCTTCTACAGGGCTTCTTCTCTTTCCAACATGGCTAGTAACGACGTGTCTCAGCAAGAGCATCAATATATGAATGATAAGTATAGAACAAACTTGAGGATATGATCATTCACCTTTCCGAATCAGCCAGCTACCGTGTTTGTCATAGCTCGAGAGTGAGGCATGAAAGCCTAAAATGAGTAATGCTCATTGAAACTGATAAACAAACGTTGAGACTGGAAACCAGTGCTGCTTAAACAAACTTAAACATGGCCGTAGGCTGATAACTATTTTTTGGTGCTCTACGGAAAGGTGAATCGGAACGGAAGTAAAATTTCATATCAGGACATGTTGCTTTTGTGTTTTGTTTGTTTGAAAAGTTGGTTCAGTTCTCACAGCAAAGCCTTGCTTTCATGACATAAACCAGGAGGGTAAAAATCGATGATACTATATTTGACTGGACAACAATATACAGTGAAAATCTCTGTAATAAACAATATCAAACAATCTTACACTGAACAGCAATTATACAGTCTTGCAAATAACAGTATAAATAACAACACATTATTACAGTTTAAATCNGTATAAGTCGGTTAATCCAAAAAAAAAAAAAATGGAAGGGACCAGCCAATTATTTTGGGATTAACCGAATTTTAGATTTAAAACAGGTGTCAGAATCAACGGAAGCAGCATGGTAGAAGACGGAAAAAAAAATAGTGCCTTTTGTCATGGCAAATTGTCATGGCAAAAGTGACCAATGCTGAGTTGTGTTTGTTTGGTACCTGCAGTTTGACAAAATGGGAGGCCACGCCCCTTCCTTGTATTCTGTGGGATGTCCTTAGCACAGGGTACGCCTTGGTTGGTGCGGAAGGGCGCACAACTACTGGAACTTTGTTAGAAATGTGTCGCATGTCCTACAAAACCGGAAGAAAAAGCTCGGCAACATGGCGTCAACCATCTACGGTTTCAGATTTTTATTTTTGTGATACATTTTATCAATGGACATGCGACGGAGGAGGATGTAGCAAGAATCAGGTTTGGTCTGAAGGCTAACGAATGAAGCAAAGATATAAGTACAGCAAACACCATTCGCAAGTCAGGGCATTGTTTCCTGTCTCTTCCGTCCTAAACGCAGCCATCTTGGCTTGCCTGGAGACTGATACTTCCGTTGCTAAGGAAGGATGTGGCTTGCCATTTTGTCAAAAATGAAGGGTCCAGACAAACATAGCACTGTACTGGGTGCAGAACTGAAGAATATATATATATATATATATATNATATATATATATATATATATATATATATATATATATATATATATATATATATATATATATATATATATATATATATATATATAATGTTGTGAAAAGGGAATGTGTGATCATATAAAATTGAATTACCATCAAGTGTTGGGGTTTTCGATTTTGCCGACATTCACAGTCGTATACCATGCTATCTCACATCCGTTGGTGAAAAGCAAATATGTGTACACGGTTTTGTCATAAGATATTAAGAGATACAGTACTGAAATTAATATAAAATAGTAAACAGAAACAGCCGCTTAGATTTGTATTTAACACCATCGTGCATCAGCCGTGGACGTAAAAAAGGGCGCTGCACTGCTGAGACTAGCAATGGGATTTGTAAATCATATCATAATAGTTTCATATGTAATATGTGTGTTGTTGTAGATGTATATAATTATCATGAATGGAATATGTTACAATGTATGGCATTGTATTACGGGGCAAATGGAAGTGAATTCCACTTTAAAATATTTAGAAAGGTAAAAAAGACAACACGTTTTCCCCTTGATTCTCGTTCGTTGAATTCCATTTAGTCTATGTTTGGTCAAATATTATTTTACAGGTGACAAGCACAAATTACGAGCAGATAAACTATGGAGGTCAGTTTACTATGTTTATCCAGCCAGTTCTAGCGCACTTTCTTTCTTTCTTTCTTTCTTTCTTTCTTTCTTTCTTTCTTTCTTTCTTTCTTTCTGATTTATTCTTTAATTTCTTTCCTTCTTTCTCATCTTTCCTCAACTCCTTTCCTCCGTCCTCACTTTTTTTTTTTGATTTCCTGTAGATTATGCACTAAACTTGTGCTATTGGCCCAGAGCCTGAAAAACACTTTGAATCTTGAATCTTTGTTGGAGATAAATGTACAAGAAATGTTGTTGTTGTTGTTGTTGTGTATGTCAGAGTGTGTGTGTGTGTATATATGTGTGTGTGTGTGTGTGTGTGTGTGTGTGTGTGTGTGTGTGTGTGTGTGTGTGTGTGTGTGTGTGTGTGTGTGTGTGTGTGTATGTGAATTTTGTTGTTGACTTTAAATCTTGAATCTTTGTTGGAGATGAATGTACGAGAATTGTTGTTGTTGTTGTTGTTGTTTGTTTGTCTGTGTGTGTGTGTGTGTGTGTGTGTGTGTGTGTGTGTGTGTGTGTGTGTGTGTGAATTTTGTCAGAGATAAATATACAGACTTCTTCTGTACCTTCTAGTGTGAATTTTTCAGATGTTGGTCATTACGAGGAAATCTCGCCCTCAGCACTGGAAGAAAAATCAGAATACGATAATATCCAAGATACAGACAAGGTAAATTTGTGTCTAACTTGAAGGTAGGCGCGACCTTAGCCACAGACTGGAATACATACAACATGGTGTTCAGCTTCTTACTATGAGTGCAATGGACTTCTGTGCAAACCTGCAAACAAAAGTATGATAAATAATAATAATAATAATAATCAGGTTTATATCCAGGCTAATAACCGCTCATCGACTTCACACCATTATTCCCCATCACGCTAGATAACACTAAGACTCTCCCATCTCCCTGAGGAAAATACAGTGCCGCTGCCAATATCTTTCACTGCATATAGCGAGGTATCCATTCTACAGACGGGTGAACTAAGGAAAAAGTGGATGAAATGCTTTCTTAAGGCACTTACAATACCACCGTGGTCGGTAATCGAACCCACGACCTTTAGATCTTGAGTCCAACGCCTTAACCTTTCGGCCACGCTGCTCGACACTTTCAAAGATACATCTCAAAGGCGGTAAGCCTATGATGGCTGTTATCTGCGAAAACACCAGGTGTTTGACACCAGACATCACCCATGTCGCTTATAAACCGTTAGGCATGATCATACGGAATCTTGTTTGAGATTGCCAGTCTTGACACTGAATTGTGAGATAACATATTTTAAAAAATATTTTTATATATTACACTTTTTTTGTGTATAAAAACAGAAGTGACATAGATCATTGTGTAATAACACATTTACGTCAGCAAAGTGCACACAACCCCGAGATTCATTGTGAACCACATTACATTCTGCCAGTCTACGCCTTTGCTTCAGAAAATACGGCGTGACGTACGTGCAGTAAACGCAAATTTGGAACGCATTTGTGATTAACCAGTGAACACGGACGAATACAACCAGGAAATACTACATACCTATACTATATGATAATCTTACTATATTTTGTTTCCTTTACTTTCTCTTCCTGTGCTTATATCTTTTGGCGGAGCCGTTGCTGCTTCACTTTCTCCTCTCTCCGGTCGCTGGTTGTTTCGTTTCAGTTCGTTTCCTTTTAGTACAGTTGGTTTTATTTCACTTAATTTACATTTTACACTCTGATGAGGGGCATTGCCCGAAAGTCTTAGTTTTTTTTGTGTGTTATTGCACTTACATATTTTTATGTACTTGTAAAAAATTATTAAAATATTTTACTTTGGGCCTTCCCTATCCACTTGTTTTTACTATACCTACTAATATTCGTAAAGAGATGAACAAGAATAGAGGTTTATATTATATCATAGGTCGCAAATGGCGAAATTCGCTATCGCGAAGACGTCTGTCAGATTAAAAATTTAGATTTATAACGTTTTTGCAGATGCAAGAGCGCATGTAAATTTCATTTCACAAGTTTCATTAGAAGCGATCGACTTCATTGATCAAAGTGTACCATTTCAAAGTTTACAAACTATAGTAACACACTTTGATGTAAACTGAAATAACTTTCTTTGTAGACAGAAAATCCGAAAAAAAAAAGGCCCTAGTAAGATCACGTGTAAAGACACCGAATAGACATGGGTTAAATCTGCTGTCAAATAACTTGTGCTATTGCAAATAACAGTTGTCCTAAGATCATCATCCTTGAAGGGGAAAGAATGCATCATTCAACACTTTGGTGCGCAATTTTGCATACATATCCAATGAACTCATAATGATAATTTGCACATCATGTTATGTGTATTACAAG
Organism: Ellobium chinense; assembly: GCA_033807755.1. Lineage (NCBI taxonomy): Eukaryota > Metazoa > Mollusca > Gastropoda > Ellobiida > Ellobiidae > Ellobium > Ellobium chinense. The sequence continues at coordinate 1,689,057 of JAWQUT010000083.1, read as the reverse complement.
CTTTGCAAATGGTAGTGCTTTCCTTTAAGAGGTGGGGGTGAGGGGGGGGGGCATTGCAATGATATAGCCAGTGTTTTGAGTGGGGTAATTCTTTTGGCACTGAAGCAGAACATTTAAGCGCAAAACACCGTGAAACGATTGTATCTGCGAGCTTATAGTCATTAATTTCACACTCCCTGCCGTTTACAATAAGCCTTACAGGTTTCTTCATTGCAACAAGCCCCAGCTAGACAATTCACTTTCCGGAAAGGCTAAATATAGCTTTCCACGTGGCTGAATGAGGTCAGCTGACACCGACGTTTTATTGGCGTCGCAAATTCGTTTTTCAATCACGCCGATTGTTTACCAATATCGATCAGCATTGCTCAGGCATTCGCGCTTTCGAGGTCCCCTCTGAGGACATGGTAAATATAAGATTGTGTGTCTTTGACTAGTTGAGTCAGAAAGGTGAATTAGGTATTTTCAGCTCTATCACGTGACCTAGGAAATCTTGCTCACACGTTGGTTTGTTTACATGCTCTGCTCATGTATGATTACTCGTCACTTATCAAAATATCCTAGCAATCCCTAGATCACGTGGTGTAACTGACCCGTCTGAATATACCTCATTGGACAGTTATGGGAGGTAATTATGAAATGCCAAAAAGATTCCTGTGAGGTAAATACCTTAGAAAGTTACTGCCCATGTAGTACAGATCTGGATCATCTGGTTGCCCATTCTTGAACTTCTATTAGAAATTAATAAAAATACGCATAATCTATAGGACAGTAATATGTATAATGCTGTGCACTGGGACTTTGTAGTAACAAGCACGATAGTTTCTGGCTAACATCCCGGTGTTCGAGAGAAGAGAAAGGCGGGATTTTAGTCGAAGGGGGATCTTAGCGAATGATCAGGGTAGAGAGGGGAAATAAGGACAAAAAATATTTGTCGTAACTTTGCCGTTGTTGAGCAAAGAACATGTCGTCGATGAGAGGGGTCTTGTGTTGTCTGTGTGACTCACCTGCGATTCGTTACAGTATGGTACATTCATGTAGGCGAGGTATGACAGGGATAATCGCATTTGATCGATGTTCTGTCAATGAAAATCCGGTCAGGAAAATAAAGAAAAAAACAGTCACCGAGGTTAGTGAGACCAAGGTCTTATGTGAAGAGACAAAAAAAGAAGTTACAACTGGGATGTCAATGGGATAATTTTAGAGAGAAAAAAATCATTTGCACGGATAGAGAAAGATCCCTAGCGAAAAGAGATTTTATGTTGTGGGATTTTAATCGGGTATTACTGTATTTGTATTCATAGCCAGACACTGTATGCAGTTAGCAGAGAAAGATCCCTAACGAAAAGAGATGTTATGTTGTGGGATTTTAATCGGGTATTACTGTGTTTATATTCATAGCCAGGCACTGCAGCTGGCAGTATGAGACACCCTAAAAATAATTTTCGGATTCCAGTGTTTTCATTTGTATATCAGTCCCAGGGCCAACTCTTCAAAGACCTTAGCGCCAGACTGCAAGCTGTAGAGGCAACACAGAATCTGATGAGGAAGGAGTTTGCGGAGGCACAAGCGATTTGGAAGACGGAGCTGAAAGAGCTGAAAGAAATGAATGAAAGCCTGCAGAAACTTGTCAACGGATCCCTGGACATAATCATTCAGTTATCGCAACAGACTTTGCAAGCTTCAGACGTCCAGCTGCGACAAATCACAGCACTGGGCAACGAGTTTAAGACCGCGATCTGGAATAACGGAGCCTGTGGTGGGTCTGGCATTTCACAACCAGTCAAGGGAAAGAAGAATTTGTAAGTAATGCCTCTATCTTAATCTTATATTATTAAGAGATTTCTATGACNGGGGAGGAGGGTGCCATGCATAAATAAACCTGCAAGAAAGAGACCCGTGTTGACTAATTAAAAGGAATGATTCATATCATAGTAGCCAATCAGATTCCTCGGTTAAAAAAACAACAAACAAACAAAAAAAAATTATAATAATAATGCGGTTTAGAAATCTCGTGTCCAGGCTAATACCCGTTCACGCAACTTCACATTATTATTACCCCAGCAGGCCTCTTCACTTGAAGACTTTCTCCACTCCCTGGAGAGCATACAGTGCCGCAGCCATTTACAGGCCCTGACCACGACTAGCATTCTGACAGAATGCCATCCACTGCCTATAGCCAGAGAAAATGACTGTCACAAATGTTTTGTTCCTTCCCGACCGGGACGCTTGAGAATATACTGTAGCCACAGATGAAAGTGACTGTGTCAGATCGCAGGAACCAATCAGATTCCCAGATGAATTTCTCATTTATGGTTTCTGGCCGCGAGTCTGCTTTCTACAATGGACGTGTGTTCATCATGCCCCGAAAGGAAATCTTTGCATTTAATGAAATATGAATAAGAGGAAACATGTGGATGATGCTGAAAAGATTTCGGATACACACACACACACACACACACACACAATTATCCGCATTGAGGCTCGAACTCGAACACCGAAGGCTTGGGTCTCATGCCAAATTGTCTGATCACTGAGCCATCGAGCCGTTGGAGCTTATGGCGCTGCCATATTTGATTACTAAGTAACAAATAGTGAGTGCTATTTTTATCCCTTCCTTACCCTCAGTGTACTGTAAATAGCAGATTCGCTTCCCGGCCAGGTTTTACAGCAATTAATACCGGGGACATAGCGAGGGTCATTTTCCTCTTCTGGTAACTTAAGGCTTACATCCAGACAGCTACCAAGCTAAAACCATTTTTGCACATGCGCATGAAAAAAGAGAGAGTAAGAGATAGATAGATAAGATGGAGACAGACAGACAGACAGACAGGCAGGCAGGCAGACAAACAGACAGACAGACAGACAGACAGACAGACAGACAGACAGACAGACAGATAGACAGCGCAAAAAATTCGCTGCGCCTCTACTATCACCATCAATTCCTGTTAGAAATAATACTGTAAAAATGCCAATATGCAATATCAGTGGACCAAAGCAATTATTAAGCATTGATGGCAAGAGCCATACACATTAGCCCAAGGTATTAAAAGCAGCTGCTTACTCCTGCTCCATTTAAAAGGAGCAGCAAGAAGGGTAGAGGTCCTAGAAATTATTCCCCTTTTACAAAGACTATATTCTCCATAAGCTCTGCAATCTCAGAATGTTTACGGTACCATCTAGACTACTTACCTCCTCTCCATTTTTTTCCTTAAAGAGAAACTTTTTTGGATTCCAAAGGAAAAAAAAAAGAAAGAAAACTGGGGAAGGCATTCACGGATAGGGTCTTGGGCAAAAAAAGGAAAAAAAACAAAAACGCTGTCACCATGGAAGGTAATTTATTTTCCTTTCAGATGACATGCCACGTCTTTGAAAGATTTCTCTCTTTACGCAGCCTTTGGATCCAAGGAATGGCTGATATGGTCTGTTACATTGACTTTTATGACTTTCGGGAGCAAAAACTGATGACGCAATTTTGCTTAAACCAGAAATGAGCCTCACTGAAGGTTGCCAGTTAAGAAAACTTTATTGCTGCACAGGAACTAATGTATTTTTTTCTTTGTTTTGTCTTCATTCACTTATAATTAGAACAACGGAATCAACCGTATTTCACCCTTTCTTTTCGTGAACAATTACATCAACTAACCTAACAATATTCATATTTTTTGCCTCATTTCAGACCCCCATTATAAAGAGTGAGAGATCTCTGAACAGATGAAGTTTCACCTGCTGTCCCTACAAATGTCGTGAAAATAGAGGATTGCATTTGCACACGGCACGGTGTCTCTCCCGCCAATCAGCGCACGTAAATTCAGTAGTGTGTCAGCTTCTGGACTTTGTTTACGAAATTAGCCGGACTTCCGGCGTGAAAATAGAGGATTGCATTTGCACACGACACGCAAATCCGCGTGCGTAAATTCAGGGATGTGTCAGCTCTTTATTTTGTTTACGAAATTTGCTGGATTTCCGGGGTTCGACCTCTGCTACTGTTTATCAGCGTAGGCCCTCTGGAAAAGACACATGGTTTTGCCCCTAAAATCTTTCATAAACCTAAATTTTATTTTCCATTACACTGGTGCAGCTCTTCCTTCATATTCCTTTGATATTCTTAATGGCAATATCTCTGGACTCTCCCAGCCACAGTTTAGTGTAAGTTTGAGGAGGACAGTAGTACAAAAGAAAAGGCGCCCAACATGAAAGAGTTCCTAGACAAGGATAACGTCTAGGGATTGTCCGAAGTTTGCGTTTTCTTCATCCTGAACCTGCCATTAAACCTTGATCTTAATCCTGCCTCTAACCCTAAACCAATCTGTACGTTAAAGTATAACAATAACGCGGTTTATAAGTCTTGTATCCAGGCTAATGGCCGCTCACGCGACTTCACACTATGTTTACCCCAGCATGCCAGATTGTTCTAGGACTTTCTCAACTCCCTGGGTAGTATACAGTGTCGTTGCCATTACGAGGCGCTGACCACTAGCTTTCTGACAATATTTTTTTCACTGCTTATAGCCAGGTACCCATTTTACAGACGGGTAGACTGAAGAAAATGTGGATGAAATGCTTTCCCGAGGCACTTACAACATGACCGTGATCGGGAATCGAACCCACGACCTTTAGATCTTGAATCCAACTCCGCATCCACTCGGGCACGCTGCTCCTGAAATATTGCCTACGAAATTCTGGGTTCCGGGTTCAACTCGAGTCCAGTGCCTTGTGCAAAACTGTAACCGTCTATGTTTGATGTAATGAGGAGAGGTCGTGCTTTGTAATGGGTACAGCATTAGCACTGGGTTGCAGGGAAGCTCCAAGACTGTACGAAGAAAAAGAGCCTAAATGTGTCCTAAATTAAGCCAGCAATAACGTTCTTGTGAGGCCTTCACTAATCACTACCTCTCTAAAAAGAGAAGGAAAGTTTACAGACATAGTTGAGAACTTACGCCTTAACGATGGAATTTCTTACCATCGTAAGAATTACGTTAACTCTGTATTTTGAACGCGACTAAGGATGCGTTCAGCGCCGATGCACTGGAATAGTTTTTATGGTGGTGAGAAATCCCATTGTTAATACGCGAGCTCTCCATTATCTTCAAACTAGACTGGCTACTTGAGAATAAGGAAGAGCGTACAAGACTTTCTGTGCTTTAAACTGTTTTTAGTCATTATGCATACATGGTTTTCCGGACATGGCAAGCCACAACTCTTAACTATCATTTCTTCGGCTTTCTACTTTTCCTTTGTGAGAATAATATGCCTGGCTTTACATGGTCTGTTTCACTAACCTTTATGGGCCGTAGTAAGTTTTATTTTCCGAAATGAGATTTTGATGAGGCAATCATACTTCTACTGTATTTACATTTTGTTTAAATCGGTGGGGGGT
>JAWQUT010000083.1:1661772-1669272 GCA_033807755.1 Ellobium chinense | reverse complement strand
CCTAAAACCAGGCGGATGGACTGAGGGAAATGTGCATGAAATACTTTCCTATGGCACTTACAACACGACCATGGTCGGGAATCGAACCAACGACCTTTAGATCTTGAGCCGCAACCATTCGGCCACTCAGTTCACATTTTCATTCTCCTGAGAGAAGGAATGGGGAATCCTAGTCAGTTTTTCTGTTTGATAGTGTAGCGAGCAAGTGTCAATCAGTATTGGCGTGTAGTGAAGAGGCACTGAATACGATAGCTTCTCCTTAGAAACGCCACTGACGTTGCTACTTTAATTCACAAACCAAGACGCTGTGCAGGAAACAGAATACTTCTTTATTGGTAACAAGGTGTAACCAGCAAATAATTCACAAAGCACAGACCATACCAGCCAACTCTCAAATAATTCACAATGCACAGACCATAACAGCCAACTCTCTCAACTCTCTCACTCTCGTGCCTTTTATAATAATTTCAGTAGAAATTCTAGAATAAATGACGTCATCATCATATGATGCGCCCAAACAAATATGCTAGTCTAGAACGTACGAGCAGCAACTTCCAGACTAATTAGAATCAAAACATTCCGATCGCGGCCCCACTCGAACCCTCGAGAAGGCTAATACTGCGTTCACTCGAAGCATCCTACCCGAACCTTCGGGACGGCTAATACTGTGTTTACTCAACGTACCATACGGTCGACCTGACCTTGACACTAGACAGTCTCACTAGCGGTACTGCCGCCGTAATTAAAAGAGAGGAAAAAAAACAACTGATCACAACAAGGTCGGCCGCTACTAACTCGTAACTGCAACGTTCTCGAATCATGAAGGACCGGAGCCGCGTGCGGTCCAGGGCCGTATAATAGAGGAGGGGGGGGGCACTAGCCTAAACAAACAACAAGCATCACAAATGTTACAGATAGATTAATCCCAACGAAAGTTTAGGCCGAAGCACTCAGCAAGAGGATCTGTTGAGCACTTAGTGCTTCGTTAATTTTCAGCCTAGAAAATAAGTGCGGTGAGAACAGTCCATCAAGAAAAAAAATTCTAGTGAGGATTCCCTTTCTCATTTAGTGACACAATCAGAAAAAAAACTGTATTTATTATTGTAGATTTAAATATGTTAGCTCTTAACATGTCACTTGCAGTCAGCTGTGCTGCTCAGGAATGCTACGGAGCTCGGTACTCTCGACTTTATCAGTATGTAAACAGTGTATGCATTTATCGCCTTAATGTGCCACTCTCTGAATGTATGAAAATCGGGCATTTCCGGTGAGTATATATAAACTTCACCGTGGCAAGTAGTCACAAACTCTTGCTGTTCGTCCGTATTTAGTGAACATACCTTGGGTTTAGGGGATTTCCCTTGACAATTCGAATTAGCGCTTTTTTGTGACGTAATTTTACAGACACGACTTGAGTGACCTAGTTAATAGACAACATGGGATCACGTTGTTTAGTAGACAGTAGGATGCGGATATCCCTGGAAATAGTGTAAACAGTTTCGTACTAGGTTAAGAGAGAATAACTCCCAATTGTGAGCTAAGAGCTGTGTCTAGTGACATCATAATTATTTTTTTTTTTGGTTACACTTCCAAAAGCTCAAGACCCAACTCAGCTGGGTGAGCTTGGGTTTCCACCGTGAAATAAAGAAGTCTATCTCCCCCACAGTTACATGCCCATCCCAGTGGTTCCAGTGTCCTGAAGGTAGCTGCATACTAACGGAGTGGCGATGTGATGGAGATCCTGACTGCCTTGATGGATCTGATGAAAGGATGTGTAAGTCTAGGAGATCAGTAACTGTGTATTAGGGTTGAGCAGATTCGAATCCTACAAGATTCGAACCCAGATTTGAATCTAAAGCTAGGATTCGATTAATTCGAATTAGAATTGGAATCGNGGGGGGGGGGGGGGGATTTGCGCTTGTACGTCTTAGAGTGACAGAACAAATAACCACTAGATTCTACACGGGATCTTTTATGATGAGTTCCCATTTTTAAAAAAGCAAAAGAGTTACATTTGGATAGAGACCTAAATTTTGAATTTGAATCTTGTGAACCGAAGGATTCGAATTCAGACCAAATTCAGTAATCGAATCTGGATTCGAATTAATCATTACTGTGTACTCCCAATTGTGTGTGTATGTGTATGTCTGTGTATGTGTGTGTATGTATATATGCGTGTGTATGTATGTATGTGTGTGTGTTTGTGAGGTTGTGTGTGTGTTTGTATGTGTGTGTATGGGAATGTGTGTGTGTGTGTGTGTGTGTGTGTGTGTGTGTGTGTGTGTATACATATGTATTTATGTGGTTGTGTGTGTGTGTGTGTGTGCACATGTGTTTCTGTGCTTGTGTGTATGTGTGTGCTTGTGAGTGTGGTTGTGTGTGTATGTGTGTGTATGTGTGTGTGTGTATGGGAATGCGTGTGTGTGTCTGTCGGTGTGTGTGTCTATGTGTGTATACAATCTTTAATATCACATACTGGACACCCATGTCCCCCATGACCTGAGACTCCTTCTCGATTACACATAAGCACGGGTGTCATAATTTATGTCTGTACTTATTTATTTTTCCACTGTAACAAAGACAAATTTCCCTTTGTGGACCAATATCCTTAGCCTTAGCTTTATATAAATATTTGCTGTAAAAATACGCCACCTTCTATCTCACTTTTGCAGGTCATCGCGAAATCCTTGGTCAGGAAGGACGCCAAAAGAAAAAGTAGCGGCACTGAAAGTATCTACATCGAGCCATAAATAGCACAGAGTCACAACATGAATGATTGTAACTCACTAAGAGAAACATAGCTACTTATGATTGTTTATGTCGCCGTTTTTTGTTATTAGCTAGCTATTAGGACAAAAGCAAACTAAGATTGGTCTGTATCTCACAGAACGGAACAAGAATAATATCAAATTCTGCATCATGATGTAATAGACCGTTGAGAACAAGAAAACGACAGTATGAACAATTCCCCGGGTATGTCATTCTTGATCAATATGAATGAGCCAGTACATCCCTCTTGACATAAAATGTATTATTTCATAAATCAGTCAAAATTCATACTTTACTGTCATTTGGTTTAATATTTTAGGTTCTTTCTGATGGTATTATCAGAAATCATGCACAAGTCAAAAGATTTTGTCCTGGGTCTTTTCATGTTGATACAAAAGTTGTGTCCTTTGCCATTTTCTTCCTCAAGGTTTCAAGAATGTAGAAAACGACTTCATATATTAGGCCTACATTGCTTGGTTCCTACAATTTCACAAAATGGCAAGCCACACCCCTTCCTTAACGAAGGAAGTATCGGTCTCTAGGCTTTAGGCAAGCCAAGATGGCTGCGACTTATGCGGAAGAGACAGGAAACAATGCATTGACTTACGAGGGGTTAGTTTGCTATACTTCTATCTTTGCCTCATTCACTAGCATCCACACCACCATTGATTCTTGCCACATCCAGCTCTGAAAGAATGACGTTGATAAAATGTTCCACTAACAAATTTGAAACCGTAGACTGTTGCCGTCATGTCACAGAGCTTTATCTTCCGGTTTTATATAAAAGAAGACAACACTTTTCTAAATAAACCTCTAATAGATGAGCACCCTCTCTCACTGTGATTGGTGCGCACCGACATATAAAACTAACATTTACTAAAAATGCCCACAGAGTAGGAGGAAGGGATATGGCTTCAAGTTTTGTCAAATTGCAGGGACCTGACAAACACAGCCAACCTGTACCTAATATGCCATTTCTAAATGTCAAAATAGTTAGTAGGCATCCAAGAAGACTGGTGTAAGTAAAGGCACTAATATAATGACATACAACAGTCTTTTTTGGAAAGCCACGAGCTTCAAACAGCTTGCTATAATAGGTCCTGGACCAAAACAAGAGACTTAAATAGCCTTTATGGCAAACTATCTGCGTCTCTGAGTCTCTATGAGAATGTTACTATAAACCGAAAGTATTGTCTTGTTCTTGTAGTTACGTTGCTGATCAGGGCACATGATATTCGAGAGCTTGCGCACTAACGATGGGATCTCTTGTTCAAACTGTGGAGTTTATGCATTCTTACAATGATAAGAGATCCGATCGTTATTGCGCAAGTTCTGAATTACTGCTTTAGTTTGTAATTTTCGCACAACGGCTTGAAGCAGAAGGTGTAGTTAGGAAGGGGAGAGTAGGGGAGGTGGAGGGTGGAAGGAAGGAGATGTGACAGTGAAGGTTCAGAACTATTTTAATAATGGAATTTAGACGTGCTACAAACAGCCTCATAGCATTATGACGTTCGTTCTAGAGTCGTATGGATCGGGTCATATTATTATACATTTTTATTGTTATTGAAAAAAAAAAGTGTCCCAAAATTCTGTAGGTGGACTCAAAAGTGCTTTTGAAACGAATTGAAATAATGAAGTTTTTGCGAAACTTGGATTGCCTTTTATATTTTTACATAAAATTGACAGGAATTTTGTCGAAACGAAGAGCTATATTCAAACAGAACCATTCAGCTTTCTCAAAACCGGTTTCGGAAAAGATACGTCCTTTTATCTGAAGACGTTTGAAGGTAATCCAACGATTATGCGGTTTGGAGCACAAAATCTCTGAGATTGTAAGATCCTACTCAAATAAAAACAACAATTTGTTTTTTTGTGTGGAGCAGCCTGGCTGAATGGCTGCGACAGTGGACTCAAAATCAAAAGGTCGTAAATTCGATTCCTGACCAAGGTTTCGTTTTCAGTGCCTTGGGAAAGGATTTCATTCACATTTTCCTCAGTCTACCCCTTTTAAAATGGGTACCTAACTATAGGCAGTGAAAAGCAAAGCTAGTCATCAGCGCTTGGAAATGGCAACCGCACTGTAGACTCTGCAGGGTGTTGAGAAAGTCCTAGAGCATTCAGGCTTGCTGGGGATAATAAAAGTGTAAGTGGATATTAGCCTGGAGAAGATACTTAGAAATCGCATTATTATTGTTATTACTCAAGAAACCACTCCTCTATAATATATTTTTGTGTATAAGATACAGGCCAGGATAACCTGCATGCGTCTTATAGACAGAGGAATATACCATGCATATCTACATCTAAATTATATACATCCTATTTACCAGAATTTGAAACGTAAACTATAACAATGGCGGTTAGAAAAGTCCTAGCCAAATACCCTATTGCCTGGTTTAAAATCTAAGTGGAGGATTTCGAATCTTGAAAAAAAAGACCGGCAAAGTTCTGAGATACCACTGCAATTAATAGAGAACTTGCGCATTAAAGATGGGATCTCTTACCATCATAAGAATCTCATTAACTTTACGTGTTAAACGCAGCTAAAGGTGCGATTAGTACCAGTGGACTAATGTAAGAGATCGTAAAACACAAACTCACTCACTCACTCACTCCCATAAGCTCACAAATGTAAATTATGTTGTTGAATGAAATATGTCTTGAAAATTCATGCAATTCCTCCTTACATAGGATAAAGACCTATTCTATTGTCAAGTGCAATAAAAGAAATAATAAATGAAAGAAAAATGAAGGACTCCAACTTTGTGCAATATCCTCTGCCTGCCTGTAATATCTATGTTTGTGTATCTTTGTGTTGAAACTGTGAACAAGCAAATCGACTCCTTACGTCAACACTCTCGTAACTCACTCTAGGTTGAAAATCGTCTTTTCAATATTTTTAAACAATATTTTTCCATCGTCGTAAAATGTTAGATCACTACGGTTGAGAAATTGCACCAGTACACTTTTTTTGGGTTAAAATGTATACCATTTCTTTCGTACAAAATGATCGTCTTTTTTATTTAAAACTAGTAAGTTCCCCCTTTCTTGAACGGGATTGTGGTGACTAAATTTCTAGATAAAATTCATGCGATTAAATTTGAATTCTAAATCGCTAATTGAAGAGTGATGCTACTTTCTCGTTTCAAAAGTTGAATCACATTCAAACAACAATGTTCAGTTTTTGGTCTTGCACTTTCCCCATAAGTTCCGGCGTGCGCAGCGTTAGGCGCAGCGCAGTGGCGTTCAAAAGTCACATCAAGGAGAGAAAATCATTACAAATTATTGTCACTTACTTTACAATCATTCCTTGAATTCTTGTTTTTTCTTTGAATTTTTGTGTCTAAACGGTGGTCCAGTCACTCGCCAAACACCCCGAAGCTAAGGCAAAACTACAAATAACAACACGTCTTTTGTGAATTTTTGACGGTATTCTACGGCTTCTTTACGGCTTTCTCCATGTCATAAGTTTGAGCTTATGACTTTTTAAATAGATTTCCCTGTAAAATCTCGCGACAGAGAGTTTACATGAGTGTTGCCCCAAATTAGGCGTCAGAGGAAACTTCAAAGTATGCTAGTGAGGTCACACATGTTAATATGAATCCATACTAGTTAGGGCATACAACATGTGAATCCCTATGCAATATTGTGCTCTTGTTGGGTCTACATAGTAGCTGTAACTGGCAATATTTCGGCACTCTTCCACATGTCATTGGCTTAGAGCAGGGTTACGGCTGGGCTTAGGAAGAAAAAAAAGACAACCTTGAAACAGTCTCTAGGTATGAAGATGCCAATGTTCCTTTTCACTGTTGACTATATTAGGTTTTACACCTGTCATTAACTTATCCAGGGGTCCCAGGCCAAAATACTTTCCAAACATGTTGTTTAGCTCTTTTTCCAAATTTTGACTCAAAGAAAAATGCCTCTAAACCAGTTAACTTTTGAGAACCTAGGCAGTGAAGCAGGCTACCTAATAGTTTAGGCCTTGTTTACTCAGTAAACAGGGTAACCTTACCCACCTAGCAACAACCACAAATTTTATACTTGAGTGGCTAAACCTCACCTATTCTGAGTCTACACAATGTATTTGCACCTATCTAAGCCTTTGAAATTAAAATCCAACCCCTCTCCCCCCTCCCCATGGCCAGTTTTCTGATTTTATAGGGACTATTTAAAATTGCATACTTTTATGCCAAGTGCTACTGGCATCTTCATACCTCTAGACATTATCAGTATCTAGGAACTCTGTCATGCTTGGTTTTTTCTTTTCTGATTCTGTCCCTCGCTCCAAACCAAGCTCTAGACAGGAGTGTTTCGGGATATCGTGCATAAAGGAAGCCAAACACTAAGAAGTACGATATGTCAATGTCAAGCAAGCCAGGTATGCTTGGAATTAAGATTCAAGTTGACATGATTCGAGGACAATATCAAGGGACTCTCTCAAGGACCTATGCTGATGGTTAGGGGCAGTGGTCGAATCCAGAAAGTCCGGCAAATTTCGTTAACCAAATCATGAAGCTGGCACATGCTAATAGTTACGTGCACTGACAGGTGGAAATGATAGCGTAGCGTGTGCTAAAGCAACCCTGAGTTTGTCTATGACTGTAGTAAATATTTCATCATAATGACGGCAACAAGATGGCTGGCTGCATAACTTCCATCGCTCTGGCTGTCAGTCAAAATCAGGCTTATGTCGCTAGACCAGGAACTGAGATATTCAGGCTCTGAAGG
>JAWQUT010000083.1:1620020-1654457 GCA_033807755.1 Ellobium chinense | reverse complement strand
ATAACATTGACTGCAGTAATCATGTTGCATTAGTCTACCCCCTCCTCCATAAAATAGCCAAGGCCGCAACTAGTACCCTGCAACCTTTCCACTCCCCTCTTCCCCGCGAGAAAGTTCTATATTATAACAAATTGCTGTTTTACTGATTCCTCTAGAATGCTATCTTTGAATAGCGATAGAACGAAGGTTTTTTCCCAGGTTTGGTCTTCGAGATGAAGCTATGGTGCTCGTTGGAAGATTTACAAATAAAAAGTGCCGACTTTCTGCCTGCCTGCCTGTTTGTCCACCTGCCTACCTGCCTGCCTATTTGCCTGCCAGACTATTTTTCTTTTATCTGCCTGTCTGTCTGTCTGCCTGCCTGTCTGCCAGCCTGCTTAGCTGCCAATATACTACCTGCCTATCTCCATGTCTGCCTGCCTGCCTGCCTGTCTGCCTGCTTGACTGTTCTTCTATCAACCTGCCTGTCTGTCTTCCTAACTACTAGTTCCTTTTCGTCCACAGCCATGGAGATTAGAGAGCGGCTACTGTTAACCTTAACAGTTTTCATACTCAGTCGCATCCCAGGGTCAGACGGGCAACTGCAAGCCTGTGAGTATGACCTCTTAATCCTTTCGCCGCCCCTGTCGCGTACGCACGTCATTTCCCATTATTACTGAGCGCACCCTAGCTGTATATATAATTTGATTATAAGTATCGGAGGCTGGAATCCATTCTCCCCCTTTACCAGGAGCCGAGGCATAAGGTTAATTTTGAGTCAGGTGGTGAGGGCTTAAAAGGTTACGTCCTCCTCTTAATTTTGTCATCAACATCATCATACCACCACAGCAACTGTCTCAAACAACAACAGCAGCACCACAGCGAACATCAGCATCACCTCACCCGGAGCATTAGCCTCACCCCACCCCCCTAAACCATCCCAGCTCGTTCACTGGCACCATTATGAGGTTGTTGGCACGTGTTGTTTTTTTCATCTTTCGGCCCTTTAAACAAATTATACTGTGATTTCAAAATACTTCTCTTGCCCGATCTTTCAATAGGAAGAAAAAAAAAAGGGAGGGCGGGCAACACCCTGAATTTATTTTTCACAAATCTCTTTCCAGTATAGTCATCTCGCCCTCTGATTTGGTCCCCAATTTTTCAGTAGGCTGGTTTAGTTCGCATTCTAATACAGATGCCTAACACACTTTATTTTTTACATCTGTAAGGCTAAAATTGTACCTGAAATATTAAAATTGGATACTCTATTTAGATCACAGGTCTTTTTTCAAGTTTCTATACCCTGACTTTGGCTAGCAGGGCCCGAAAAAAGAGGGATTTTATATATATAGTAGCGGATTAATAGGATTGCACACAGGCAGTGATTTGGTCTATTAATCGATAAAAACATAACTTAGCAAAAGTGCCATTCAGAAATCTCCACGAATACAATTGTTTTTTTTTCTTTCTTTCGCCAGTTCCTTTTTGTACGGAAAACTGTCAAGGATTGCCCGATGGGCAGTACGCCAACTGCTTCACATGTCAGGAATTTGTTTTCTGCAGCAACGGGTTTTTCTTTAGAGCTCCGTGCGCAGGCAATCTCTTCTACGATGCTGTCCTTGGAACCTGCACATTTCCTCAGACCGCCGACTGCAGGTGAAGGTTGAGAAAATAATGACCGCTAAGCCAAATTTATTATTTACCGATAGTTCCTTGATAAGATTTGACTAAGTTACACAAGCCAAATTGAACAAGCCCGTATGGATGAGTCTATTTAAGAAAATTTTCTCCTCGAACCACAGGAAAGTTCCTTAGATGGTCAAGACTAGTATGATGGTTGGAGCCGCCACTGAGCTGAAACTATGCTGTTTATAGTAAGAGCCATTCTTATAGATTTTTCACAGTTCTAATATAGATAAAAACAAAGGTTAAACATTTGGTTCTCTTTTCCAGACCACAGGCCAGCATAAATGAAATCCGTTGAAGGCACTGAAAAATGTTGCCTGCGACAAATATTTCTTAGCGAATTATTGACTGCATGTCACCACTTTCCCGGTTTCGTGTCAAGTTATACGATTATGTCTTCAGAATCTATCTAGAGGACAGATTTCATACCCTGCTTTTATTGACTCTTATAATCCAGAGACTTTGAACCATTTAGGTTCCTGCAAATTTAAAGCAGTTGAGCATTTTCTATCACAACACTAGATCTCAGATTCTAGCAGGATCGTAAGACCATAGTATAGCTAATAATTATATTACACCGTAGCGACACTTCTAACAAGATCTTAGAATCATCTCGGGAGCTATGAATAATAATTATAATAATAATGCGGTTTATAAGTTTTGTATCCAGGCTATTGCCCGCTCACATTATTATTACTCCAGCAGACCTGTTCACTCTAAGACTTTCTCCACCCCCTAAGGAGCATACAGTGCCGCAGCCATTTACAGCCGCTGATCACTTGCATTTTGACAATATCTTTCACTGCGTACATAGCCAACCACCCTTTTTTATAGAGGGTGGACTGAGGAAAATGTGGATGAAATGCGTTTTCAAGACACTTACAACATTAGTGTGGTCGAGTATCGAACCCAAGACCTTTAAATTTTGAGTCCAACGCCGAAACTGACCTGCCACGTTACTTTAAATGATTATGTCTTGCTGCCATTCAAAATGAAGCAAACGTCGCTAACTAAGAATTGAGATGTCAGACTCTGAATTCTGTTTCTTTGTTGTGGAAGTCAAGAGAATTGTGTGTGTACACAAAACTGTCTCGTAAGGCCATTCTGTTTCTTTGTTGTGGAAGTCAAGATAATCATGTCTGTACACACAACTGTCTCGTAAGGCCATTCTGTTTTTTTGTTGTGGAAGTCAAGAGAATCGTGTGTGTACACAAAACTGTCTCGTAAGGCCATTCTGTTTCTTTGTTGTGGAAGTCAAGATAATCATGTCTGTACACAAAACTGTCTCGTAAGGTCATTCTGTTTCTTTGTTGTGGAAGTCAAGAGAATCGTGTCTGTAAACAAAACTATCTCTTTTATGGGCAAGTGATTAGTATAATTTGAGCTTTTTGTGAGGAAGATTATGACTTCAAAAGGGTGAAATTGTGCTTTGCTCTTTTTTTACTTTCTCAAAATTTATTCTACTGTAAATAACTAAATATGGAGCCAGAATAATGCCAGGTCAAATACTTTTTTTCCACCAAGTTAAGGTACACATATTAAGCTTCAGTATCATATCAAAAGCGTGGTGTAGTCGGAAAGACATCTAACTTCTTTTTGACTGGCTATGAGACAAATGCTCTATGTTCTATCTCATGCATCACTGAAGAAAAGTTTTGAAATAAGTTATTAGAGGTAAAGATATTTTACAATAACACCCGTCTTTACTTACACCTCTCACATACCAGTTCAACTACTTGAAAACAGGTAAAACCGTTTCTGGCACGCAAAGTGCTCAACGAGAATTTAAGATCAAGAGCCATTTCCCTAGTAAAATATGACAGAAGCAGCATTTTGTTTGGTCTTGGAATTGGAAGTGCTTGTCATTTCTTATTCCTGCTGTCATTCTTCCCTGCACAACAATGGTTATAAGGTTATGATGACATTTCTGTATTTCCCCAAATTCTGTGAACCTCGACATTCATGACTTTTATGTTTTACTTCCTAGAACAAGCATCGCCCAATCGCAAACAAGTTTGGTACCATTGATCTCCCAAACATCCTTAACCTCGCAGACATCTGTAACCTCAGGAATTTCACAGACTTCCAGGACATCTGCTTCCTCACCAACTTCGTTGACATCTCAGTTATCCAGCACGTCCATAACGTCTGCGATATCAGAAACATCCAGAACATCACTAACGTCTCCCACATCCCAAACGTCTCAAACGTCTCCTTCATCTGCCACTTCAGCAAGCTCCAGAACATCTCAAAGTTCCCAAACATCTGCGAGTTCCAGAACTTCTCAAAGTTCTGAAACATCTGCGAGTTCCAGAACTTCTCAAAGTTCTGAAACATCTGCGAGTTCCAGAACTTCTCAAAGTTCCCAAACATCTGCGAGTTCCAGAACTTCTCAAAGTTCTCAAACATCTGCGAGCTCTAGAACTTCTCAAAGTTCCCAAACATCTGCGAGTTCTAGAACTTCTCAAAGTTCCCAAACATCTGCGAGTTCTAGAACTTCTCAAAGTTCCCAAACATCTGCGAGTTCCAGAACTTCTCAAAGTTCCCAAACATCTGCGAGTTCCAGAACTTCTCAAAGTTCCCAAACATCTGCGAGCTCTAGAACTTCTCAAAGTTCCCAAACATCTGCGAGTTCTAGAACTTCTCAAAGTTCCCAAACATCTGCGAGCTCTAGAACTTCTCAAAGTTCCCAAACATCTGCGAGCTCCAAGACTTCCCTAACATCACCAAGCTCCAGAACATCCCAAACGTCTCTAACGTCACCAAGCTCAGAGAGCTCTCAAAGTTCCCAAATATCAGCAACTTCCATGACTTCCCAACCAAACCTAAATGAAGCTGACCTAACATCTCAAACATCTCCAAGCTCAGGAACTTCTCAAAGTTCCCAAACATCAGCAAGTTCCAGAACTTCCCTCACGTCTAAAAGCTCCCAAACATCACCAAGCTCTAGAACTTCCCTCACGTCTCAAAGTTCCCAAACATCACCAAGCTCTAAAACTTCCCTGACGTCTAAGAGCTCTCAAATATCACCAAGCTCTAGAATTTCTTTCACGTCCCAAAGCTCCCAAACATCACCAAGCTCCAGAACTTCCCTGACGTCTAAAAGCTCCCAAACATCACCAAGTTCGAGAACTTCCCTCACGTCCCAAAACTCCCAAACATCACCAAGCTCCAGAACTTCCCTGACGTCTAAAAGCTCCCAAACATCACCGAGTTCCAGAACTTCCCTCACGTCCCAAAACTCCCAAACATCACCAAGCTCCAGAACTTCCCTGACGTCTAAAAGCTCCCAAACATCACCGAGTTCGAGAACTTCCCTCACGTCCCAAAACTCCCAAACATCACCAAGCTCCAGAACTTCCCTGACGTCTAAAAGCTCCCAAACATCACCGAGTTCCAGAACTTCCCTCACGTCCCAAAACTCCCAAACATCACCAAGCTCCAGAACTTCCCTGACGTCTAAAAGCTCCCAAACATCACCGAGTTCGAGAACTTCCCTCACGTCCCAAAACTCCCAAACATCACCAAGCTCCAGAACTTCCCTGACGTCTAAAAGCTCCCAAACATCACCGAGTTCCAGAACTTCCCTCACGTCCCAAAACTCCCAAACATCACCAAGCTCCAGAACTTCCCTCACGTCTCAAAGCTCCCAAACATCAGAAAGCTCCAGGATGTCCCAAAGTTCTGAAATATCGCCTAGTTCTAAAACCTCACAGACATCGAGATCGTCACCAACATCTCAAGTTTCAGAAAGGTCAGCCACAAGCCACACGAGTGCTTCGTCACCCACGACTGTAACTAGTATGACATTATACGCTACAAGTTACACGTAAGTATTTGACATGACATCATTTGCTACAAGTTACATGTAAGTGTTCATTATGACACTATATTATGCTACAAATTATATGCAAATGTTTAGGATGGAAATATTTATATAACGTTTAAGATCTCGAACTGGTCAAGGTTTAAGTATAATATAGCTTTTATATTTATTTGTGGGCACGGTTTTGTGATTCATTGATCCAAAGCTAACCAAAGCCTGCCTGTGATGTTGCAATCGGTCAGGTTCCATGTTAAGCAATACTTAAATAGATTTTTTTTCCTCTCTGGTTTGACACAATGGTTTATAAAAAAAATTCTATCCTAAATTACTGTCCCAACAGAACACTTTAAAAGTCGTGCTCAGACTTACTCTTGTCTAAATCTTAGCCCGTCTACTACTAAGGCTAGAATAAAAGTGGCCTAGAACGCTAACAATAAGTTTAAACGGTGTTACTCTGGAGTATGTCTGGATGGGGAATATTACTAACTTGTTACACTGGGCTCCAAACCTGAACTGGTCTGTTCATATCAGATAAGAACAGATAGCTTACATAATAATAATGCAGTTTATAAGTCTTGTATCCAGGCTAATGCCCCGCTCATGCGACTTCACACTCTTCTTATCCCAGCAGGCCTGATCACTCAAGGATGTTCTCAACTCCCTGGGAGTATACCGTGCCGCCGCCATTTGCAGTCCCTGATACCTACCATTCTAACAATATCTTTCACTTCCAATAGCCAGGTACCCTTTTAACAGACGGGTGGAAAAGTGTGAATAAAATGCTTTCCCAAGGAACTTACAACAAGACCGTTGTCGGGATTCGAACCCACGATCTTTAGATCTTGAGTCCAAGGCCACAACAATTCAGGCACGCAACTCCACAATGACAGTGACTTTCTACTGGCAGTCCTGTCACAAAGTTAAAACATAAAGTACGATTCATCTCTGGTACTGTTCATGCTCTGACTGTGGGCAACCTTAACCCTTGTCATCGGGGGCGTAGCGAGGGTGATTTTTTTTTGTTTTTGTAGTCTAGCACTTACATCCAACCAGCTGTCTGAAACCGTCAATGGCCCGACTGGGGTTAAAATTTCACATAAGACATTTATTTTACTACGAACTGCCTTGATGCTGGCTATACATGGGTATTATACTTGCCATCAACCTTTCTGCACACATTAGAGCAAGAGGAACGACTATTACATGGATGAAGTTTTGAGGTCGTTCTTTAATAGATTTTCATTGTTCTAATCAGTTAGTTATTTGGGAGCCAAAACCCATTTAAAGAGAGCCAAAAAAGTCTGGAAGCCCTGAGAAAAATCCAGAACGCCGTTGCAGACAGGGTCTTGCCGTTCTTGCGCAAAGAGAAAACAAAGTGACAGTTACACACAGCGGGTAATCTAGATTCCCCTCAGATTATTTATAAAACTTGCTAACCGTGACAAAGTCGTATTGTCAATTCTTGTAAATGACTTGTAAGTGTAACAGTATCAGCGTGATGTTTAAATATTTACAAAACATTTCAAATTAGTTAAATTATATTGGATAAATACGACAATATATTGGTAACCTCAGATTCATAGATTACATGGACACTACGCCCCTGCTTTTCATCCATTCTTCTTTCAGAGATATCTACTGTGTGGAATCATATACCATTCATTCTAAGAATTTCGCAATTCCCTGGGGAGCATTTAGTGCCGCCGCCATTTGCAGGCGCTGATCATCACCATTATGACAATATCTTTCACTGCCTATAGCCAAGTACCCACAGATGGGTGGACTTCCATTTTCATCTATTCTTCTTTCAGAGGTGTCTACTGTGTGGACTCATGTACCAACATGGTCCCCGGGGTTTACGCATCCTGCAGCGACTGTCGGGATTACTTCATATGTACCCGGGCCATTGACATGCGGATGATGTGCCCTCCGACCTTGCTTTTCAATCCTGACCAAGGCTCGTGTGACATACCAACCAACGTTGTTTGCAGGTTCCACCTATTTCTTCCTTCCTTTTTTCCTTTCTTCCTTCCTTTCTTCCTTCCTTTCTTCCTTTCTTCCTTCCTTCCTTCCTTCCTTCCTTCCTTCCTTCCTTCCTTCCTCAGAATACTTCAGGGCGGGTACACACCATTACAGCCAATGTATTTCAAAGTGTAAATATTTAATGCATAACTTCAAATGAATTTGCTAACAAGTTCCCTCGGTGCCTTAATTGAAGAATCATTAACTTGTTCTCATGACCATTCAATTTCCTGGTTAAGTGACCTGATTTTGTAACCACTTTCTGCTGCCTGCTTGATGGCCCAGTCGGCAGAGCATCCGAACGACATTTGGAAGGTCTCAGGTTCAGTCCTTTGTCAAGCTACTGTTACTTTGATCTTTTCTCTCTATTCGCTTTTCCTCTTCATTTCTTCATGTCCTGTTTGATGAATTTATTTACGCATCTATTCATTTTAGCCTCATCATTTCTTCTTATACATACTGCATTTGTGGTTTTGTGTAGTAGGGGTGATGATGATGATGATGATGATGATGATGATGACCACGACGAAGATCAAGCTAAGGATGTTTTTTTTCCCCTTTCACAGCACAACTTCTCAAACATCGATGACATCCAGGCAGTCAGAAACGTCGGCCACTTCCGTGACTTCGATGCTGTCAGAGCTGAGTGACCAGTCATCAACTAGCCAGCAATCCGCCACTTCGGCCACTAGTGAGCTGTCGGTTACCAGTACAGCCCGTACGTTCAAACTCGGCCTTGTCAATGGTGGTCACAGAAGGGCCTCCTCCTTCTCCTGCTACTACCACAACGACTATTTCGACTACCACTATAACCACTACGACTATCACTACTACTACTACTACCACTGCAAGTTTTACTGCTACAACGACAGCAACAACAACAACAACAACTACTACTACTGCTATTGCTATTACTCCTGCTATTACTGGTGCAGCTGCTACTGCTACGCTTATTGCTTCTGCCACAACTATTACTACTACTGCTGCTACTCCTCCTCCTACTACTACTACCACTGTTGCTACTACTACTGCTACATCTGTTGCTGCTACTGATGCTATTACTACTTCTTCTACCTTTTTCATTCTCCTGCACAGCTGAATGTCTTGTGACCTGCGGAGACCAGCCAGCTGCAGACTACCCTTACTGTCACGATTGTTCCAAATACATCCGTTGTCTCGGAGCCACTGAGGAACTGAGGTCGTGTCCGCCACCACTGACATTTGATATTGAACTTCGCATCTGTAATTTCGATGTACCTTGTCTGTGAGTATAGCTGCTCTACATGTCGTTATCATTACCTAGATTTTACACCGGCCTTTTCATTTTTAATATTGGGGTGTCTTGTATTAAAGTATAAAATATGTATATACACCAATAATGATATTGGACACCAACCTTCTCTTTAATAAAATCCACGTACCTTATCTTTAAGTATTCGTATGTGCACCGATAACGATTTTCGACACTGCCCTTCTCATTAAAATCTTGCATGACTTCGTTAAGGACCTCTGGGAACTGTGGGTTTGAATATTGTAGCATGAAATTATGAGATATGTATGCTATAAATAATTATATAAAGTCACAATAGGGACAGAGTGAAAAAGTAAGGAGTACCTGAACATTTGGAGCGCCACCTAGTGGGATCAAGGGAGTTATTTTAGGAAAATGACTCCTCACTCTGTCTGACGTGATTTCAGAATATGTCAACACACCATGCACAATTACTTTAATTTTCTTTCACCAAATCCAGATTCCGCTCTTCCACATCATCACAGTCAGTGACGTCACAATCGTCACCGACGTCTGCAACGTCAGCCTCGTCGGTTCAAAGTTCAACATCCCAGACTTCACGGCAGTCAATGACGTCAGGGTTATCCATGACCTCTCAGGAAAGTGTGACGTCACAGACCAGCCCCCAGTCAGCGACATCTATGACGTCAGTGACGTCCGCCACTTCTGAGCAATCGGAAAGATCTGAGACATCCGAGATATCGGCAACCAGTCCCTCGTCAGTCACTAGCACGGCCATATATTGTGTTCTGTCGTGCGTCAATCTTCCCGCTGGTGACTGGGCAGCTTGTGATAGCTGCAGTGATTATTACAGGTTTGCTCGCGCTGGAGTTGTCTTCCTTACCTCCTCTTGCCATTATTCCCTCCCTTTTGTCACCATAACCTCGCACCTTCTTTCTTTCCCCACCCTTCAGGAATATCAAACAGAGCATCATTCAATCAACCTTTAATTAAACCTCGGTAATGTCAACGCCTAGGGGTGGAGTAGGGCAGAAGGCTTGATTGCATATATAATATTACAAGCTAAAACCCACACAAAGTTTGTGAGGACAACATATCCACATAGCACACTGTAACAGACAATATACTACGCTTTGATCTAACGCACTATGTTCACTTTTAAATCATCTGAAAACTAACGGGGTTCCGGAGGCTTGGCTTAGCCAATCAGAACACTGCTTGACGGATTCACCTCTCGTCTCTCGAGTTAAAAACTTGACCGCGGCAGACGTTGAGAACAGATCCACCTGAATTAATAAAATAAAATCACAAAAAAACAATAACATTCTTTCTTAATTTCATGTGACAGAAACTTAAACGAGAATAATAATGTCTCATTCACCCTTTAAGTTCGGTCGTACTACGGCCAGTGGTTAGTGAGGACCAGAGAAAGGCAGACTACTACCTCCGTCTTACATATACAAATAAAAGACATAGAAATTGAAAAAAAGACATTTTGCATGAGGCTGTGCTTTTGCCTGGGATCTGGGGATTCTATTGACGGATGTTGGGGTTGGGGGCGTAAAGAGTGCCACCTCTTGCCTCCTTAAAATTTATAATTATAACTTTATTCCCACCAGCCCTAAAGAGTAGCGACAAGTTGGGTTGAGAGTGAAGCTGCCCCCTTCCCGCACTTTTAGATCAAACACCTGTTCAAACTTGTTGTTATGCTGTAGTTTCCCGCATTTTTTAAAAACTCGTTCGGCTTGTTCATAGAATATAATTATATTAGCACGCTGGACGATATAATCACTTCCTGTAACCCAGTACACATGGATAGAAACATGTGTTTTGCTATGCGAGGCTAATTATTCTGATCGATGCGAAGGCCTTTCATTTCAAAAATTTGTCAAAAATTTGCATAAGACGAGGTCCTCAAAAGCCAGTGGATTTCCAAGATCCGTAAGAATCCCAGGACACTGTTCTAGGTGAGTTATATGAGAGAGCGCAATCTGGCAACATGGAAAATGCAGTCAGGACCCCTTCGGTGCGGGAGGGGTCAGCTTCACTCTAAACCTTAAGACGTGGTGATGGGGTGACTCGTTTGTAAAATTCCTTTTCTCCGTACTTGCGTTGCTGGATTTCACAAATTGTAACTATCAACGTCCGGAAACGTCTGTCTCAGCACTAGACAAAGATCTGTCTCTCTCTCTCTCTCTCTCTCTCTATCTCATTCTCTCTTTCTCTCTCTCTCTCTCTCTTTCTCTCTCTCTCTCTCTCTCTCTCCCTCTTGCTTCCATTGTGATGAAACATGGTGGACCAAAAATTTGCAACCTCACCCAATCACAAAAAACAAAAAAAATCTCGTAAATCATCTTATTTCATTCAGAAATTGATATATAGAAAATAATGATGCAATGCTCTCAACAGGTGTGACGGCTCAGGGTCTGGATTTAGAAAATCTTGTGGAGGGATCTTTTTCAACCCAGATACACGACAATGTGATTTATCCTCCAGGGTCGTTTGCGCGTAAGCTAGCTTCCTTCTTCCGTCCGTCCTTCCATCCTTCCTTCTTCCCTTCCTTCTTGCTCTCCTTCCTTCGTTCCTTCCTTCTTGCCCTCCTTCCTTCCTTCTTCTTTTTTCTATCTATTAGCTCAGGATGTGTTCGCACCAATACAGCGAATGTATTCCAGAGTGTAAACATTTAGCTCACAACTTCATAATGAGAAGGATGAAAAGAATACCTCCCCCCCCTCCTCCGCCATCCCCAACCCATAAATATATAGAGGGAGCTGTTACCAATGACTGTGATGATGATGATGATAATGATGATGATGATTATGGTGATGATGATGGTGATGAAATCACCCAGAAGGTGTATCATTCATGTTGTCAAAGATCGAGAATTCAGTTGCCCTGACTGGATGACTCGAAATTATGAACATGCTCTGCCGTCTGCATGATGGCATAGTCTGCAGAGCACCCGAACCACATTTAGGAGCTCTCAGGTTCCATCCTTGGTCAGGCGGCTGTTGCTTCGATCTCTTTTCTTTATTTGTCTTTTATCTTCATTTTTTTCATGTACTATTTTTCATACTTATTTAGGCATTTATCTAATTTAGCCTCACTATTTCTTTTCATGCAGTGTGGATGTTTTTGTTCAGTAGGTTTCTTTATTAATAAATAATGATGATGATGATGATGATGATGATGATGATGATGATGATGATGATGATTTTTCTGTTACCTGATGGAAGACACACGTCCAAAAATTTTACATTTTTATTAAATTTTTCATGCCACAATTTTGAGAGTTTCTATATTTTTGAAAACGGTGATGATGATGATGATGATGATGATGATGGCGACGAAGAAGAAGAAGACCAAGCTAGGATGGTTCTCTTCCCTCCACAGCACAACCTCTCAAACATCGATGACATCCAGGCAGTCAGAAACGTCGGCCATTTCCATGACCTCGATGCTGTCTGAGCTGAGTGACCAGTCATCAACTAGCCAGCAATCCGCCACTTCGGCCACTAGTGAGCTGTCGGTTACCAGTACATTCCGTACGTAAAAATACAGTGTTGTCAGGGATGGTTACAGAAGGGAATAATAATAATAATAATAATGATAATAATAATAATGATAATAATTATAATAATAATAATAATAATAACAATAATAATGTCACTAACACGTATACAACAACTACTATAATTACTACCACGCCTATTTCTGCCACTACTACTACTGCTACTGTGACTACAACAAAAACAACAACAACAACAACAACAACAACATCAACAACAACAGCAACAACATCAACTACTACTACTACTACTATTACTACTACTACTACTACTATTATTACTACTACTACTACTACTACTACTTTATTACGACTACTACTACTACTACTACTACTACTACTACTACCACTGTTACTAATTACTACTGCTGCTGCTGCTGTTACTCCACAATCGTATAAAACAACAACATATCCTTCACCACACCTCTCTAAATCACTACCAACATTAGCGGAAGAGAAGGGAAATTGTAAAGTCCAGAATAGGCGCACAGTGCATAGAAATAGAAACGTCAGAGCAGAGAGGATTATGTTTTCACCGTGGTAATTTGAAATGGTGGCATTAACCCCAGCACGCATGAGTGCATTGTGCTTTCATTGTCCTAACCTCTAATCCACACCCTATCTGGCGGCAAGTGCAGTGAGAGAGCGAGTTAGAGAGCTTTTGTTTTTTAGCTCGGATCTCTTACCAACTGTTACGGCAGGTGTGGGCATGCGCATAACTTGACAATACTTACTGCTTCTATCATACTGCTCGTTACAAACTAAAAGAGTGTCACATCCGCTCCCAGTTTGTAACCCGCAATATGATCGCAATACCCACAAATGCCATATCGTGCGTAGCCTGCGTTTAACATAAAGGTCTGTAAGAGATTTGATGGTTAGAAGTAAACACTCTAATCTTTATAACATCGCGGCCTTAAGAATGAGACGTTTAATGTTTCTTGTCGCTGCCATTTTATTTTTCGTTCTCCCTCACAGCTGAATGTCTTCTGACCTGCGGAGACCAGCCAGCTGCCG
The DNA here is from genome assembly GCA_033807755.1 of Ellobium chinense. Lineage (NCBI taxonomy): Eukaryota > Metazoa > Mollusca > Gastropoda > Ellobiida > Ellobiidae > Ellobium > Ellobium chinense. Next base: position 1,641,110 of record JAWQUT010000083.1, on the reverse strand, counting down.
ACTACCCTTACTGTATCGACTGTTCCAAATACATCCGTTGTCTTGGAGCCACGGAGGAATTGAGATCGTGTCCACCACCTCTGACATTCGATACCGAGCTTCGCACTTGTAACTTCGACGCACCTTGTCTGTGAGTAATGTCTCTCAATACTGCCATTTTGATCAGTAATATTGGGGTATCCTGTCTATAAGTATGCGTGTGGACATCAGGAACAATTATTATTCGACTCCGCCCTATTATCTTATAACATCAGAGTACTTTGTCTGTAAGCATATCTGTGAACACCAGGAATGGTATTCGACACCACCCTTCTCTTCAATAAAAGCCGGGTACTTTGTCTATAAAGATACCTGTGTACACCTCCTAGCGGAATCAAGGAAGTTAATGTCGGGTAAAATGACATATTACTCATTAGCTATCACTCTTTGACATGATCTCAAAACGTGTCAAGACACCATGCGCTATCACGTTAATTTTCTGTCATCAAATCCAGATTCCGTTCTGCCACGTCATCGCAGTCAGCGACGTCACAATCGTCACCGACTTCCGCCACGTCAGCCTCGTCGGTTCAAAGTTCGACATCCCAGACTTCACAGCAGTCAATGACGTCAGCGTCATCCATGACATCTGAGGAAAGCATGACGTCACAGACCAGTCCCCAGTCAGCGACATCTATGACGTCAGTGACGTCCGCCACTTCCGAGCAATCCAAAACGTCTGAGATATCTGAGACATCGGCAACCAGCCCCTCTTCAGCCACTAGCACGGCCATATATTGTGTCTTTTCCTGCGACAATCTTCCCGTTGGTGACTGGGCAGCTTGTGATAGCTGCAGTGATTATTACAGGTTGGTTGCGCTGGAGTTATCCTCCTTCTTCTTCTTGCCTTTTATTATCCCCCTTTGTCACGCCAACATCGCATGCCCTTGTTTCTCTTCTCTTTGTTACTGGATTTTACAAATTACAATTATTCACGTCGGAAAATTTCTGTTGAAACGTGGTGAACAGGAAATCCGTTAACTTCACCCAATTCACAAAAAGCTAGAGAATCACGTGATCACCCTGGCTCATTAAGAAATTTATGTAGGAATTAATGATGAACAATTCTCTCAACAGATGTGACGGCACTGGGTCTGGAATTAGAAAATCTTGTGACGGTATCTTTTTCAACCCAGATACACAGCAGTGTGATTTGTCCTCCAGGGTCGTTTGCGCGTAAGCTACAGTCCTTCCTTTTTTTCCCTCCCTCCCTCCTTCCTTCCTTCCTTCCAAATGCAGTAGAATCATAAATTTCTTGAAATCATGTACATATATTTTTACAATGCAAACAGAACGGTCTTTGAACTCTTAACAGTATAGTTTTTAATATCTGCATGTGCCCTGAATTTTAAAATATTACTTTACACGTCGGCATTAAGTAACTTTCCCCCTCCTTTTTCATGAAATATGACTTGGCTAAATGGGAATGGTGTCTGTTTACATACATCAATGTAGCTAAATAAAGTAAGCAAACACGCAGGCACGCAAGCACGCAGACAAGCAGGCAGACAAGCACACAGGCACACAGGCACGCAGGCACGCAGGCACGCAGGCAAGCACACACGTGCACACATACACATTAGTGTGGTGACAGTTTCGTTATCAAAGAAACAAGAAGCTATTTCGAGAATTCTGACTGATGATGGTAAAAAGGAGTTCAAATACATTCTATCATTTCTCGATGGTTTGGGCACAAGTCGTTTCCACATTGATGAGAAACAATCGATTCTGAAATAGAATTCTCCTTACTTAGCAATAGATGATGAACAAGCTTTTAAGCTTTTAACAGTGTTTTCCCGGTACATACCATCAAAAGATACCAACTCATGGATATAAACTATTTTCGTGAACAGTAATCCTTATTCTATCACATGAGTAAACAGTGGGGATGAAAACTCAGAATCCAGGATCTCATAAATCTATCTATATAGCTATATGTATCGTGGCGCCTCCTCTTGGTTCATAAATTTCATAATTTCACAACTTCAATAGCTACTATTGTATAAGGTTAAAATTCTGTAATCTTTAGCAAAGGAATATTGTCTGCTAATGCTGTGAACGTCAATTATCTAGGTGCTATAGTTATAGTTATGTCACAACCGGGTAATTAAAAATGTGTCTCCTACATAATTATGCCCTGTATGCGTCCAACACATACAACACTGACATTTTTTTTTCTGTGATAAACGTATAGCACGCATATCAAAGAAATTTGCAAGAATTATAAAATATATCCATTTGTTAGTGTCATTAAACTTTAGTCCCAGTTTCTTTTTAACTTTTGAAGTTACTGGGATCTGAATTTAGTAAACATCTGTTTTTGGGCTACCTAGTGTATATATACATATACATGTATCTATATCTAGATCTATATCTATATCTATATCTATACATGTATAAATTATGTATATATACAAATTTTTTGTGTCTGTGTACATACCACCATCACCAACAGAACAACATCACAAAGCTCCCCAAGCTCAGCAACATCAGTTCAGTCTGAGATGTCACAGACCAGTGTCGTTTCTATGACGTCAGAAATCTCCCAGTCACCCTCCAGCGGGACAAGCATGACGTCACAATCCAGCATGAGGTCATTAACTAGCACAGAAATTTTCTGTGTTGTTTCCTGCGCTGCTATGGCTTTCGGCGACTTTGCTAGCTGTGATGACTGTGACTCCTTCTACAGGTAAACAACATAAGATTATTGATTTATAGTGTACTATAACGGGGACTGACTTCTTTCATTTAGGGTCAAATCTATGAGATTTTGATTAAAGAACAACGGTGTACTTAAAACACTGTCTAGGTCAGTAATATCTTTAGTATACTTCTCTCTTGAAACGAAAATAAATGTCACATAAAGGAAGGGAAGAAAATATTGTCTACCCAGATAGAATCGTCATTGCGCCCAACTCACAGTACTCGTTTTTAGTGACGTCACAGTGCGTCATTTGAAATCTGTGTTCCTGCACTCGCACCAGTGTTCTCTTTAACACTATGGTGTCATGCGCTGACAGTAGTTATTTCCCCTTCTAATTTCTATGTTGATCATGTATTCTGCAGCGGAGATTCTCCTCGCTGTTTGATGTAAACTTTTAATGAACATTTATCCGTTAAAATCTCCTGTCTCTGTCTGATGTTTGTTTAGGTGCAATGGTCGAGGTAAAGGCAGCCTAAGACAGTGTTCAGAGGGTCTGCTCTTCAACAAAGACACTGCTCAGTGTGACCAGCCTTGGAATGTTGTATGCGCGTGAGTATCATGATTGTGAATTTTTGAAAGGTACCTTCAGGTCTTTTCAGACCTATTTCAACCCAGATACACAGCAGTGCGATTTGTCCTCCAAGGTCGCTTGCGCGTAAGCTACAGTCCTTCCTTTTTTCCCTCCTTTCCTCTTTCCTTCCTTCCTTCTTTCCTTCTTTCCTTCCTTCCAAATAGAGTAGGATCATAAATTTCTGAAAATCATGTACACATAGTTTAACAATACAAACAGAACTGTCTTTGAACTCTTAACAGCATGGTTTCAATATCTGAATAATATGAATTGTGAAATACTATTTTATACGTCATCATCGGGTGACTTTCCCACTCCTTTTTCGTGAAATTATGACGTGGCTGAATTGGAATGATGTCTGTTTACATAGAAAATAAATAAAGTATGCAAACACGCAGGCACGTAGGCACGCAAGCACGTAGGCACACATGCACATTTATGTGGTGACAATTTCAATGAAAGAAGAGGCTGTTGGAGAATTCTGACTGATGATAGTGAAAAAGAGTTCAAATAATCAATCCTTTCTTGGTGGTTTCGGCACAAGTTTCCTCATTGGGGAGGAACTATTCTCCTTACTTAGAAGATGATGAACAAGTGAAACAAGCTTTTGTGCTTTTAACAGTGTTTTCCCGGTACATACCACCAATAGATACCAACTCGTAGATATTAACTATTTTTGTTAACAGTCGTTGTTATTCTATCAGATGAGTAAACAGTGGGGATGAAAAACCACATTAAAGGAAACCATAAAACTGCCTGTATATGTGGTGGCGCCTCCTCTTATCTTACTTAATTTCAATTCTCCACAGCTTTAATAGCTACCATTGAATAAGGTTGAAATCTTGAACGCCCTAACAAACGAATATTGTCTGCTAATGCTGTGAACGTCAGTTCTCTAGGTGCCATGGTTATTTCATAACTGGGCAATTAAAAATGCATGTGCTAAATATGCTCAGTATGTGTCCAAAACATATAACACGGAAAATTTTTTTATGTGATAAACGTATAGCAGGCATATCAAAGAAATTTGCAAGAATTATAAAATATATCTATTTGTTAATGTGATTAAACTTTATTACTGGTTTCTTTTAAACTATTGAATTAATGGAATCTGAATTTAGTAAACTTCTGTTTTTGGACTACCTGGTATATATATGCATATATATATGTGGACATNATATATATATATATATATATATTATATATTATATTATATATATAATTTTCTGTGTCTGTGTGCATACCACCATCACCAACAGAACAACATCACAAAGCTCCCCAAGCTCAGCAACATCAGTTCAGTCTGAGATGTCACAGACCAGTGACGTTTCTATGACGTCAGAAATCTCCAAGTCACCCTCCAGCGGGACAAGCATGACGTCACAATCCAGCATGAGGTCATTAACTAGCACAGAAATTTTCTGTGTTGTGTCCTGCGTTGCTATGGCTTTCGGTGACTTTGCTAGCTGTGATGACTGTGTTTCCTTCTACAGGTAAACAACATAAGATTATTGATTTATAGTGTACTATAACGGGGACCGCCTTCTTTCATTTAGGCTCAACCCTGTGAGATTTTAATTAAAGAACAACGGTCTACATATAGCACAGTATAGGTCAATAATATCTTTAGTATATTTCTCTCTTGAAACGAAAATAAAACTCACAGAAAGGAAGCGGAAGAAAATATTGTCAACTCAGATAGACTCTGCATTGCGCCCAACTCACAGTACTCTGTTTTAGTGACGTAACAGTGCGTCACTTTCAATCTGTGTTCCTGCACCCGCACCAGTGTACTCTTTAACACTATGGCGTCATGCGCTGACAGTAGTTATTTCCCCTTCTAGTTTCTCTGTTGATCGTGCATTCTGCAGCGAAGATTTTCCTCCCTGTTTGATGTGAACTTTTAATGAACATTTATCCGTTAAATTCTCCTGTCTCTTTTTGATGTTTCTTTAGGTGCAATGGTCGAGGTGGAGGCAGCCTAAGACAGTGTTCAGAGGGTCTGCTCTTCAACAAAGACACTGCTCAGTGTGACCAGCCTTGGAATGTTGTATGCGCGTGAGTTTTATGATTGTAAATTTTTGAAAGGTACCTTCAGGTCTTGTCATACCTATTTCAACCCAGATACACAGCAGTGTGATTTGTCCCCCACGGTCGCTTGCGCGTAAGCTACAGTCCTTTCTTTCTTCCCTCCTTTCCTCTTTTCTTCCTTCCTTCCAAATAGAGTAGGATCATACATTTCTGAAAATCAAATCATGTACACATAACTTAAGAATGCAAACAGAACTGTCTTTGAACTCTTAACAGCATGGTTTCAATATCTGCATAATCTGAATTGTAAAATACAACTTTATACGTCGGCATGGGGTGACTTTCCGCCTTTTTTTTCGTGAAATATCACGTGGCTAAATAGGAATAATGTCTGTTTACATACAAAATAAAAAAAAGTACGCAAACACGCAGGGACGCAGGCACGCAGGCAAGCACACAAGTATGTTTGTTTGCACACATGCACTTTAGTATGGTGACAATTTCAATATTTAATGAAACAAGAAGCTGTTTCGAGAATTCTGACTGATGATGGTAAAAAAGAGTTCAAATATATTCTATCCTTTCTTGATGGTTTGGGCACAAGTCGTTTCCTCATAGATGAGAAACAATAGATTCTGGAACAGAATCCTCCTTACTTAGAAGATGATGAACATGTGAAACAAGCTTATGTGCTTTTAACAGTGTTTTCCCGGTACATACCATTAAAAGATACCAACTGATAGATATAAACTACTTTCGTTAACAGTAGTCGTTATTCTATCACATGAGTAAACAGTGGGGATGACAGACCAGATTAAAGGAACTGATAAAACTGTCTATGTATGTGGTGGTGCCTCCACGTATGTTACTTTATTTCAACATTCCACAGCTTCAATAGCTCAAATTGTATAAGACTGAAATTCAGAGAGCTTTAGCAAACGAATATTGTCTGCTAATGCTGTGAACGTCAATTATCTAGGTGCCATGGTTATATCACAACCGGGCACTTAAAAATATATGTCCTACAGAGTACGCGCTATATGTGTCCAACACATACAACACTGACATTTTTTTATCTGTGATAAAAGCTCTTTCTCTCTCTATATATATACACACACACATTATGTATATATACTAATTTTCTGTGTCTGTGTGCATACCACCATCACAAACAGAACAACATCACAAAGCTCCCCAAGCTCAGCAACATCAGTTCAGTCAGAGATGTCACAGACCAGTGTCGTTTCTATGACGTCAGAAATCTCCAAGTCACCCTCCAGCGGGACAAGCATGACGTCACAATCCAGCATGAGGTCATTAACTGGCACAGAAATTTTCTGTGTTGTTTCCTGCGCTTCTATGGCTTTCGGCGACTTTGCTAGCTGTGATGATTGTGTTTCCTTCTACAGGTAAACAACATAAGATTATTGATTTATAGTGTACTATTACGCGGACCGCCTTCTTTCATTTAGAGTCAAACTTGTGAGATTTTGATCAAAGAACAACGGTGTACTTATAGCACAGATTAGGTCAATAATATCTTTAGTATACTTCTCTCTTGAAACGAAAATAAAACACAGAAAGGAAGCGGAAGAAAATATTGTCAACTCAGATAGATTATGCACTGAGTCCAACTCACACTACTGTTTTAGTGACGTCACAGTGCTTTATTTTCAATCTATGTTCCTGCACCCTCAGCAATGTACTATTTAACATTATAGTGTCATGCGCTGACAGCAGTTATTTCCCCTTTCTAATTTCTCTGTTGATCGTGTATTCTGCCGCTGAGATTGGAGATTCTCCTAGCTGTTTAATGTCACATTTCCATAAACATTCATCCGTTAAATTCTCCTGTCTCTGTCTGATGTTTCTTTAGGTGCAATGGTCGAGGTGGAGGCAGCCTAAGACAGTGTTCAGAGGGTCTGCTCTTCAACAAAGACACTGCTCAGTGTGACCAGCCTTGGAATGTTGTATGCGCGTGAGTATCATGATTGTTAATATTTGAAAGGTACCTTCAGGTCTTGTCACACCTATTTCAACCCAGATACACAGCAGTGTGATTTGTCCTCCAGGTTCGCTTGCGCGTAAGCTACAGTCTTTCCTGTCTTCCCTCCTTCCCTCTTTCCTTCCTTCCGTCCTTCCTTCCAAATTGAGTAGGATCATAAGTTTCTGAAAATCATGTACATATAGTTTAACAATGCAAACACAACTGGATTCGAACTCTTAACAGCCTGTTGTCAATATCTGCATAATCTGAATTGTAAAATACAACTTTATACGTCCGCATGGGCTGACTTTCCCCCTCCTTTTTCGTGAAATATGACGTGGCTTAATGGAATTGATGTCTGTTTAAATAGAAAATAAATAAAGTACGCATACACGCAGGCACGCAGTCACGCAAGCACGTTGGCACACATGCACATTTATGTGGTGACAATTTCAATGAAACAAGAGGCTGTTGGAGGATTTTGACTGATGATGGTGAAAAAAAAGTTCTAATAATCTATCCTTTCTTGGTGGTTTCGGCACAAGTCGTCTTCTCATTGGGGAGGAACTATTCTCCTTACTTAGAAGATGATGAACAAGTCAATCAAGATTGTGTGCTTTTAACAGTGATTTCTCGGTATATACCATCAAAAGAGACCAACTCGTAGATATAAATTATCTTTATTACCAGTTCAGTAGTCTTTATTCTATCACATGAGTAAACAGTGGGTATAAACGACCACATTAAAGGAAACCATAAAACTGTCTATATATGTGGTGACGTCTCCTTTTATGTTACTTTATTTCAACATTCCACAGCTTCAATAGCTTATATTCTATAAGATTGAAATTCTGAAAGCTTTAGTAAACGTATGTTGTCTGCTAATGCTGTGAACATCAGTTATCTAGGTGCCATGGTTATGTCACAACCGGGCAATTAAAATTGTATGTCCTACATAGTACGGGCTGTATGCGTCTAACACATGCAATACGGACTTTTCTTTTCTATGATAAACGTATAGCACGTAGATCAAAGAAATTTGCAAGATTTATACAATATATCTTTTTTGTTTATGTGATTAAACTTTAGTCCCAGTTTCTTTTTAACTTTTGAAGTTACTGGAACCCGAATTTATATATATTATATATTATATATATTATGTATATATACTAATTTTTTGTGTCTGTGTGCATACCACCATCACCAACAGAACAACATCACAAAGCTCCCCAAGCTCAGCAACATCAGTTCAGTCAGAGATGTCACAGACCAGTGTCGTTTCCATGACGTCAGAAATCTCCAAGTCACCCTCCAGCGGGACAAGCATGACGTCACAATCCAGCATGAGGTCATTAACTAGCACAGAAATTTTCTGTGTTGTTTCCTGCGTTGCTATGGCTTTCGGCGACTTTGCTAGCTGTGATGACTGTGTTTCCTTCTACAGGTAAACAACATAAGATTATTGATTTATAATTTACTATTACGCGGAACGCCTTCTTTCATTTAGGGTGAAACTTGTTAGATTTTGATCAAAGAACAACAGTGTACCTATACCACAGTATAGGTCAATAATATCTTTAGTATACTTCTCTCTTGAAGCGAAAATAAAAGTCACAGAAAGGAAGCGGAAGAAAATATTGTCAACTCAGATAGATTCTGCACTGCGTCCAACTCACACTATTGTTTTAGCGACGTCACAGTGCTTTATTTTCAATCTATGTTCCTGCACCCTCAGCAATGTACTATTTAACACTATGGTGTCGTGCGCTGACAGCAGTTATTTCCCCTTTCTAATGTCTGGTTTGTGACACCTATTAGAAGGGCAAATCACTCATAGTGTATAACCCAATTAATCCGCTAATATATAAAATCCCCCTTTTTTTGGGGCCCTGCGAGCCAGTGTTAGGGTATAGAAATGTGTAAAATGACCTGTGATCTAAATAGAGCATCCAATTTTAAAGTTTCAGGTACAATTTGAGCCTTCTAGATAAAAAAAAATAAAATGTGTAGGCCTATGTATTCGCACGCGGTCAAAACCAGCCAAATGACAAATTGGGGACCAAATCAGAATTTGAGGTGACCTTTTTCAAAAGACATATGTTAAAAATTTTGGGCGTTGACCCCCCTTTTTCTTCCCGTTAAAAGATCGGGCAAAAGAAGTACTTTAACCCTCTAGTGCCCAGCCCTATTTACAATGGCACAAAAACGAGCTCCAGTTTTTGGATCACTTCTGGATCCACTATGCTGGAACAAGCATCAAAATGATAATAAGAATAAGAATAATAATGCGGATTATAAGTCTCATATCCAGGCTAATGCCCGCTCATGCGACTTCACACTATTATGGTGGGGTGATGATCTTGGTTTGCTTTTTCTTTGTTCCACGGAATGTATCTGATTTGATACGCTGGGCACTAGAGGGTTAACCTCCATGGAAGAAATGTCCCCTTATCACAGTGGAATATTTAGAATAATACAAAATGTTAATAGGGCCAAAAGAAGAAAAAAGATTAGGTGTCAAAGACCTTCTCTGTTGATCGTGTATTCTGCTGCTGAAATTGGAGATTCTCCTCGCTGTTTAATGTCACATTTCCATAAACATTCATCCGTTAAAGTCTCCTGTCTCTGCCTTATGTTTCTTTAGGTGTAATGGTCGAGGTGGAGGCAGCCTAAGACAGTGTTCAGAGGATCTGCTCTTCAACAAAGACACTGCTCAGTGTGACCAGCCTTGGAATGTTGTATGTGCGTGAGTATCATGATTGTTAATATTTGAAAGGTACCTTCAGGTCTTTTCAGACCTTTTTGAACTTAGATACACAGCAGTGTGATTTGTCCTCCAGGTTCGCTTGCGCGTAAGCTACAGTCCTTCCTTTCTTCCTTCCTTCCCTCTTTTCTTCCCACCTTTCTTCCTTCCAAATTGATTAGGATCATACATTTCTGAAAATCAAATCATATACACATAACTTAACAATGCACACAGAACTGTCTTTGAACTCTTAACAGCATGGTTTCAATATCTGCATAATCTGAATTGTAAAATACTACTTTATACGTCGGCATGGGGTAACTTTCCCCCTCCTTTTTCGTGAAAAATGACGTGGCTAAATGGGAATGATGTCTGTTTACATACAAAATAAATAAAGTACGCAAACACGCAGCCACGCAGACTCGCAGGCACACAAGGACGTAATCACACGGGCACCCTGGCAAGCACGCACGGAATATGATGCTGTTGGATTTTTTTTTCTGACTGATGATGGTAAAAAGGAGTTCAAATAATCTATCTTTTCTTGGTGCTTTCGGCACAAGTCGTTTTCTTGTTGGGAAGGAACTATTCTCCTTACTTAGAGGATGATGAACAAGTGAAACAAGCTTTTGTGCTTTTAACATTGTTTCCCGTTTCATACTATCAATAGATACCAACTCGTAGATATAAACTACTTTTGTAAACAGTAGTCGTTACTCATCACATGAATAAATAGTGGGAATGAAAAGCCAGAATACAGAAACATAAAAAACTGTCTATATATGTCGTGGCGCCTCCTCTTGGGCTCATACATTTCATAATTCCACAACTTCAAAAGCTACTATTGAATAAGATTGAAATTCTGAAATTTTTAGCTAACGAATATTGTCTGCTAATGCTGTGAACGTCAATTATCTAGGTGCCATGATTATGTCACAACCGGGTGATTAAAAATATGTGTCCTACGTATGCGCTTTATGTGTCTAAAACATACAACACGAACATTTCTTTTTCGTGATAAACGTATAGCAGCACGCATATCAAAGATATTTGCAAGAATTATAAAATACACTTGCTTGTTAATGTGATTAAACTTAAGTCTCAGTTTCTTCTTAACTTTTGAAGTTATTGGAATCTAAATTTAGTAAACTTCTGTTTTTGGACCTCTTGGTGTATATATGCATATATATATGTTTACATGTACACATGTGGATATATACTAATTTTTTGTGTCTGTGTGCATACCACCATCACCAACAGAACAACATCACAAAGCTCCCCAAGCTCAGCAACATCAGTTCAGTCTGAGATGTCACAGACCAGTGTCCTTTCTATGACGTCAGAAATCTCCAAGTCACCCTCCAGCGGGACAAGCATGACGTCACAATCCAGCATGAGGTCATTAACTAGCACAGAACTTTCCTGTGTTGTTTCCTGCGCTGCTATGGCTTTCGGCGACTTTGCCAGCTGTGATGACTGTGACTCCTTCTACAGGTAAACAACATAAGATTATTGATTTATAGTGTACCATAACGCGGACTGCCTTCTTTCATTTAGAGTCAAACTTGTGAGATTTTGATCAAAGAACAACGGTGTACCTATAGCACAGTATAGGGCAATAATATCTTTAGTATACTTCTCTCTTGAAACGAATATAAAAGTCACAGAAAGGAAGCGGAAGAAAATATTGTCTACTCAGATGGACTCTGCACTGCGCCGAACTCGCTCTGCTCTGTTTTAGTGACGTCACAGTGCTTCAATTTAAATCTGTGTTCCTGCACCCGCACCAGTGTATTATTTAACACTATAGTGTCATGCGCTGACAGTAGTTATTTCCCCTTCTAATTTCTCTGTTGATCGTGTATTCTGCAGCGGAGACTGGAGATTCTCCTCGCTGTTTGATGTGAACTTTTAATGAACATTTATCCTTTAAATTCTCCTATCTCTGTCTGATGTTTTTTTAGGTGCAATGGTCGAGGTGGAGGCAGCCTAAGACAGTGTTCAGAGGGTCTGCTCTTCAACAAAGACACTTCTCAGTGTGACCAGCCTTCGAATGTTGTATGCGAGTGAGTATCATGAATGTAACGTTTTGAAAAGTCTCTTTAGGTCTTGTCAGAACATTGTATCAATATATAAGATAAGATAAGATAAGATAACATAACATAACATACACTCTACTCATCCTTATTGAAATCTGCTCTGAATAAGTGCAGCACAGCTAATACCTTAAACACTTATCACTTTTTGGGAATAAAACTAAGCTCACGAAATTCGCGAAAATTAAACACGGAATTTAGGAGAAAAAAAAACAACACCTACTTAAACAGTACTCAGTCTCTGATTTTAATTGCATGCTTTATTTCCACAGCTTTACCTCGGCAACTTCAGAACCATCTGAGTTATCGGTCATGAGCGAGACAAGTGAGACAACTATGACGTCACAAATGTCCGAGATCAGTGAAGCCATTTTCTGCACCAATGACTGTACTAACATACCCGCTGGCAGGTAATGGTGTGGAGCTTCCGGACGTGTGGTTGAACTTTGAATCGCTACTTTGGTCCACTGGAGTGAATTCAATTTAAAGGCACATGTAGTCTGCAGCAATCCATTAATATTTGCAGTGTGCATCTTTCATCAGGCTGAAAGAGAATGTTGTTGAAATTAAAGGATTATGGTGTATNATATATATATATATATATATATATATATATATATATATATTAAAAGATTATACTGAATTATAGTTGAGTTTTAAATCATACGCTAACTGGATGAATAGGTGTCGTTATTTGATGAAATAAAGGATTGCATTACACATAAAGCCTGGTCTATTTCGGCTCACCTCTTTAAGTAATATTTTCTTTCCTTTCTAAACACTTGGATTATAAAGCAGTTCTACTGTCTCTAGATCTCATTCCTCTCTTGCATTCGTTGTTTGCTCATATTCACTGAGCTGTTTAAAAAATAGACTTTCCATTTCGTTTTCTAAGTTCCCAACCGATTTGTAGTTAAATGTAAACATGCCTGCGAGCGGCAAAAGCCAACCAACCAACCAACCAACCAACCAACCAACCAACCAACCAACCAACCAACCAACCACTTGTCCTTCCGTCCATCTGTCAGCCAATCAATCAATCAATCAATCAATCAATCAATCAATCAATCAATCAATCAATATCAATCAATCAATCAATCAATCAATCAATCAATCAATCAATCAATCAAACAATCAATCAGGTACCCTGACTGCAGTGACTGCGCTTACTTTTTCAACTGTCCTGGAGGGGGAAGGCCCGGGCAACGAAACATGTGTTTTCCAGGAACTCTGTTCAGTCCTACAGCACTCCAGTGTCAGCTGGCGGTCAGTGTTGTGTGTGGGTGAGTGGAAATTAGGCCTTGCCAAAATCTTTTACCCGGTTACTCATGAGTACTACTCATTTTCCGGCACCGTGAGTATTTCTGACATGAACTGGGAACGAGGAGACGCGAGTAATAAAAATTACGTCTTATCGGACTTAAGCAACCGGAAGAGTGTTTTCAGTAACAACGTACAGTTGCATACACAGCGACAATCTCTCCTGGACTGCACTTCTATTCACGGTTTTCTGCCCATTTTGGCAGCAAGTCTTCCCGCTACAAGTTTCTTTTCCTCACAGTACACATCGTTTTACTCTACTGGGTGATTTGATTCATTTGTTTTTGGTCTATTGCTGCTTCTGTCCAAACAACCTCCATCTCTCCACATGTAAAAGCTTACTCTTAAATAAACAGTGCCACAGGCATGTTACACACCAATCCGTACCATTGTCTTCCATCATGAAGATCCCATCGACAGTTGGCTCCCGGGGCTAACCTGGATGAGTGACTACCTTCCCGTATACCACTACCTATGTTATTGTAACCAAGAAGTAGTAACCGCTCAGAAAGTCAAGTAATCGAATAGAGTGGCTCCCGGTACCCGTGAACGAGATTACCACGATATATTTATTGGTCACGCGATACATTTTAATCCAGAATTAAAGATTTACTTTTATTTATGGGTTTTATGATTTTTCCATCCTTCCTTTACAGCGAAATTTGTGCAATCTCCTATCCCCTACTCCTTGCAATCCTGTGGTCATTTTATTTTATAGATCAGATTTCACTCTCAAACGTAACTCGCTCTCTTTACTTGCTCAAAATAGTTCTGTGTTTCCCTAAGATTCCGTATGATGATCTTCTGTGGTTTGGCTTCTTAAAAAGAATGAAAAAAAAAAGAAGAAAAATCCTGCACAAGTAGTTGCTACATTCACATTTTGCCGAAAAAAATGTCAAATACGAAAAGTTCTTTCTTCTCTCTCAATTTTGTGAAAGTGTTGTTGCGTTCATATTTCAAGAAATTTCATCAACTTTCAGTGACTTGGATACAGGCTCTTGTTCATCACTATACTTTTATATTTTACAGTACAACTTCTGCCACTTCACGAACATCGATGACGTCAGAAATAAGTATGACGTCAATGACATCAGTGACATCCGAAGAAAGCCTTACGTCAGAGCTCAGTATGACGTCAGAGACCAGCGTGACATCAGTGGTAAAATCTATTCTCCTGACAATCTATTACTGAGTGAATAGCATACGATAGTTGATGTAAAAGTATAAATATATTGGAGCAATTCAATTCAATTCAATTCACTTCTGTTTTTTAGCTCTTGCAGAGTTCTGCACTAGAGCAATGCAAACAAATACAAAAATACATTTCGAAATAGTCAACATTGAGGGCACATACTTACTAACATATTGAATGAAATATTTATGCTTATCTAACATATGAAGGGTAATATTAATGGTGGTGAGATATATAAACAATCTCATCATTCTACGGATTCACGCCATTCAGCAAACATTTTACAAATTTGCATACATTCTTAAGGATTTCAATATTATTTGTTCTGAATAATTCAATATATTTCGGTACATTTGGTCTACTGCAAAATCTTATTGGTAAATATCACGTACAAATGGCATCATCCAAAAGTATAAATGCAGTCGCTTGTGTCTGCCGCGGCTCATTGCCCAAAAAGTGGAGAAAGTAGATGGAAGGAGAGACAGGTAGGAATAAAGGAAATCGTGGATGTTTATTTAATTGCGTGTACAGAAAAACAAACAAAGAAAATGTACAACAATATTTCCAAACTTGACAATCTTTTCAACGTAAGAGAGAAAGCTTAGCCAAGAGAGAATGTAGGTGGTATTAGATATGTCCGGTCATTTGAAGTAATTTTAATCCATCCATCCATCCATCCATCCATCCATCCATCCATCCATCCAATCATTCATCTGTGTGCACGTATGCCTGTCTTTGATCAATCTATCTATCTCGTTGTCTGTCTTTCCGTCCGTTTACCTGCATACCTGTCTGTCTGTCTGTCTGTCTGTCTGTCTGTCGGTCTGTCTGTCTGTCTGTTTGTCTGTCTGTTTGCCTGTCTGTCTGTCTGTCTGTCTGTCTGTCTGTCCAAATTCCGAAAGATGATTGTATTGGTCTATCTTCCAGACATCAGAGACGAGCATGCCTGTGTTTTGCTTGAGCTATTCCAGAACAGTATGTCAAGATAATGTGAGTAGTATAAACATAACATATATAATTTTGATACACGCCTTCTGTTGTTTTGTTTTAGCTCTACTTACTCTTGATATTTTCTAAGTTCTAGACTACTCCCAGTTTTTGTATATGCACGATCATTCAAGCATTATAAGCCAAAACTCCAACGTTTATTACTTCCTCTTTCTACTTGGTATTGTCAAAAGAATTTAATGGGCTGATGCCGTCTGTCACATCGGCTTTTTCAGTCTGCTGCATCTTTTATTTTTAGAAGAGATATTTGATGACAAACTTACATTATTATCGACATTTACATTTTGCTTAAATCGGAAGCAACCTTTGTAAGGATTGACTTATGAATTAAATGAACCGCACAGGCCTAAACTATGACACATAGTATACTGTCTTTAAAAAAGTCTTTATGAATCCTTGACTGAAGGAACCTCATGTGGCCATAGCTGCTTATCACATTGTCACCTCAGTTTACAAGTGTCACATGTCTGTTTTGGACAAGACGTAGTTGCCCAGGTTAGGGATCAGAAGAGACCCATCAGAAAGTCCTTCGACACTATCTTCTTTTCTCCCATAAGGAAACTATTTTTAGCTGACCTGTAGTTCAGAAAATCATAGGGAATCTCCAGATTATTAGATATGAAGCGCAAAAAGCTCACATTTGTCAGTAACGTGGAGTGTGGAATTTGTGGGTCTCCAGTGGATCCGAAATGGAACAAGGACTTCTCACTTGGTGATGGAATTTAAAGCATAGAACTGGCAAACTGTTGAAGCATATTTCTATGCTTTCTACGTGTCTTGGATACAAACTTGGTTCCTGTTGATGTTTTCATTTAAAGAATCTTAGCCTTGCATAAGAGAAACCAAAGATTTCTTCCTTGGCTTGACCTGTTAAATTTCTCCCATGTGCTCGAAAATAATATGATAGATCTCGCCACTAGAAAAATATGTAGATTCCCATACGCCAGTACAAGAGTTTCTATCTCATCCCTGACCACTACACTTGTAAACTGAGAGGATGACATTGCTGTTATCTTCCTGGGCCGATGACATGATTGTTATCTTTCTTGGCCGACGACATAATTGTTATCCACTCGGATCTCTTGCAGTCTCTGACACCCGATGACTACCCAGACTGTGACGACTGTCAGCTGTTTGTTCGATGTACGTTCAACGGACAGAGCGAGCAAGGAGACTGCACAAGCGGCCTGGTGTTTGACTCTATTTCGAGACTCTGTCGGCAAGCTGGAGATGCTATCTGCGCGTAAGTACTGTTCAGGACCTCCACACTGGAATACATGCATCTTACCTCATGTAACCCTCTCGTGAACGCTTTTCCAAGATTTTCTTCCTAGGGAATACTTCTTTCCGTCTTAAAACACAGAAAGCAGGAGATTAAAAAAAAAAATTCTGCAAGTTTGACGCCTAATGGCCACAACAAAATTTCTCACGCACCCGATGTCCAAATACACATTTAGACCAAGGCAATTACGGATGAAATGATATTTATTAGTTGCAGAAGGCTGACTCCGGTGACTTTAGGGGTGTATTACAACGATAACAAAACAGAAGAGATAACGTATATAAATATTTTTAAAAGCGTGTTGAAGCTCCAGCAGAGAAATTAAAAATACAACCTTTCGACCAGAAATCAACAAGAAGGAAATACAGGGATTTACTTCATTGCATATGTTTAGATGGACAATTTGATTGCATAGTCGTTAGAGACATGTGATATTGTGTTTTCGAAATAAACAAACCCATTTACGAAAAAAATTAACTCCAACAATTCTCCGTCAAGATTTTTATTTACTCTACCTCTCATTTACTTACTGACGGTTTGAAAGAAATTCTGCAAGCCCCATGCCGAAGTAAGTTCCACACATGTTGTTTAGCTCTTCCTCCAAAGTTTGACACAAAAAAAATGCTCCTAAACCAATTAGATTGTGAGAATTTAGCAGTGAATCAGGCCACCTAATATTTTAGGCCTTTTCATTTAGTAAACAGGATAACCCTCTCCACCTCACAACAACCGCAACATTTATACTTTAGTAGTTAAATCTAACCCATTCAGAGTCTACAAATATATTTGCACCTATCAAAGCCTTTGAAATTAAAATCGTACCCCTTCACTCCCTCCCGATGACCATTTTTCTGATTTTGTAGGGACTATTTAAAATTGCATCTCTTTAATGCCAGGTGCTTTTTGGCATCTTCATTTTTCCTCTTCTGAAAAGCTCACGTCAATGAATTAGGCGAACTGCAAATGACTGTCACGCCATGCTGTACATCATAAAGCGTTCCTGGAAATTGTTAAGGTGTGAACTGTTAATGTCATGTTATTTAAAAACTGGCCAGTCTTCAGTGAGTTGAATTAACATAGTTTCACATCTTGCATTCTAACTTTCACAGTCAAACCAGTGAGACAAGCGGCACCAGTGTGACGTCAGAGTTGAGTGAAACGTCAGNAAAATCATGCTGAGGCAATAAAAATGCAGAATACTTTTTCTGGCGTACACTATCAAACTTTACGTTTGAATTTAGAATACCAGAACCTTATTCAAAAGCCGAATAATACATTGTCAGGGAGAGGTGTCTGTACCCGCTGGAACGTAAGTGACGTCAGCGTTTTTGCCACAGGCTTCTGCTGATCGGGGAAGGGGAATAATTCTGGACGCAAAGGCCAAACCCGGTAACTCTAGCTCTCCTTATTGCGTCATATTACATACGCGCACGGTAACAGAACGATGCTCTTTCTTCGCAAAATTGACTCGGTGGGCACCATAGATAATTTTCAGAGAGAAAAAGTACTGAAAAACGGAAAATTATTTTTGATGTGCGTGTCCTACTTTAAATCGGAAGTAACCTTTGCAAGGATTGACTTATGAACTGAATGAACCACACAGGCCTAAACCATGACACATAGTATACTGTCTTTAAAAAAGTCTTTATGAATCATTGACTGAAGGAACCTCATGTGGCCATAGCTGCTTATCACACTGTCACCTAAGTTTACAAGTGCCACGGTCTGTTTTGGACAAGACGTAGTTGCCAAGGTTAGGGAAGAGAAGAGACCCATCAGAAAGTCCTTCGACACTATGTTCTTTTCTCCCATAAGGAAGCTATTTTTAGCTGACCTGTAGTTCAGAAAATCAGAGGGAATCTCCAGATTATTAGATATGAAGCGCAAAAAGCTCACATTTGTCAGTAACGTGGAGTGTGGAATTTGTGGGTCTCCAGTGGCTTCGAAATGGAACAAGAACTTCTCACTTGGTGATGGAATTTAAAGCATA
This sequence comes from Ellobium chinense, assembly GCA_033807755.1. NCBI lineage: Eukaryota > Metazoa > Mollusca > Gastropoda > Ellobiida > Ellobiidae > Ellobium > Ellobium chinense. The sequence goes on along the minus strand of JAWQUT010000083.1, from coordinate 1,622,144 downwards.
GAACTGGCAAACTGTTGAAGCATATTTCTATGCTTTCTACGTGTCTTGGATACAAACTTGGTTCAAGTAGATGTTTTCATTTAAAGAATCTTAGCCTTGCATAAAAGAAACCAAAGATTTCTTCCATGGCTTGACCTGTTAAATTTCTCCCATGCGCTCGAAAATAATATGAAAGATCTCGCCACTAGAAAAATCTATAGATTCCCATACGCCAATGCAAGATTCTTTATGTCATCCCTCACCACAACACTTGTAAACTGAGAGGATGGCATTGCTGTTATCTTCCCTGGCCGACGACATGATTGTTATCCACTCGGATCTCTTGCAGTCTCTGACACCTGATGACTACCCAGACTGTGATGACTGTCAGCTGTTTGTTCGATGTACGTTCAACGGACAGAGTGAGCAGGGAGACTGCACGACGGGCCTGGCGTTTGACTCTGTTTCGAGACTCTGTCGGCAAGCTGGAGATGCTATCTGCGCGTAAGTACTGTTCAGGACGTCCACACTGGAATACATGCATCTTACCTCATGTAACCCTCTCGTGAACGCTTTTCCAAGATGTTCTTCCTAGGGAATACTTCTTTCCGTCTTAAAACACAGAAAGCAGGAGATTAAAAAAAAATTCTGCAAGTTTGACGCCTAATGGCCACAACAAAATTCCTCACGCACCTGATGTCCAAATACACATTTAGACCAAGGCAATTACGGATGAAATGATGTTGATTAGTTGCAGAAGGCTGACTCCGGTGACTTTAGGGGTGTATTACAACGATAACAAAACAAAAGAGATAAATCATATAAAGATTTTTAAAAGTGTGTTGAAGCTCCAGCAGAGAATTTAAAAATACAACCTTTCGACCAGAAATCAACAAGAAGGAAATACAGGGATTTACTTCATTGCACATGTTTAGATGGACAATTTGATTGCATAGTCGTTAGAGACATGTGATATTGTGTTTTCGAAATAAACAAACCCATTTACGAAAAAAATTAACTCCAACAATTCTCCGTCAAGATTTTTATTTACTCTACCTCTCATTTACTTACTGACGGTTTGAAAGAAATTCTGCAAGCCCCATGCCGAAGTAAGTTCCACACATGTTGTTTAGCTCTTCCTCCAAAGTTTGACACAAAAAAAATGCTCCTAAACCAATTAGATTGTGAGAATTTAGCAGTGAATCAGGCCACCTAATATTTTAGGCCTTTTCATTTAGTAAACAGGATAACCCTCTCCACCTCACAACAACCGCAACATTTATACTTTAGTAGTTAAATCTAACCCATTCAGAGTCTACAAATATATTTGCACCTATCAAAGCCTTTGAAATTAAAATCGTACCCCTTCACTCCCTCCCGATGACCATTTTTCTGATTTTGTAGGGACTATTTAAAATTGCATCTCTTTAATGCCAGGTGCTTTTTGGCATCTTCATTTTTCCTCTTCTGAAAAGCTCACGTCAATGAATTAGGCGAACTGCAAATGACTGTCACGCCATGCTGTACATCATAAAGCGTTCCTGGAAATTGTTAAGGTGTGAACTGTTAATGTCATGTTATTTAAAAACTGGCCAGTCTTCAGTGAGTTGAATTAACATAGTTTCACATCTTGCATTCTAACTTTCACAGTCAAACCAGTGAGACAAGCGGCACCAGTGTGACGTCAGAGTTGAGTGAAACGTCAGTGACGTCAGAGTTGAGTGAAACGTCAGATCAAAGTGTGACATCAGTCATGTCCGCTACCAGGTAATGTAATCACTCACAAGCCGTGGGTGTTCATGTTGTCAGGTTTAACAAAAATGAGATTAGGAGGTTAAAAAGACAAAAAAAATGACTATTAATTTAAAAGTAATATATCTTGTATATGAAGCTTATGTCACAAGACTAGGAATTGAAATATCAGGCTCTACATCCAATGTCAAATTTGAGTTGTTACGGAAATTGAAGGCAAAATAATTTTTTTGTACACAAAATCATATGTGCATACCGTCAACAATTGTAAATAAATTGAAGATTTTGAGAGGCGTTTTAGAGCAATTATACAGCATAACATGTTTTCATTTGCGACTTTCTGATTTTTTTCTCCTTAGCATGGGACGACCCCCCCTCCCTCTTTAAACCCAT
>JAWQUT010000083.1:1608252-1620011 GCA_033807755.1 Ellobium chinense | reverse complement strand
CCCCCCCATTCCAACCTTGAGCAACTTATTCCTTGACCAGAATGAAGTTTGGCCAACTTTTGTTCTCACCTAATGAAAAATACACAATAAGTCTTCGTGCCATATTGATAACTTTATACTGCCTTTATACTGGCTGCAAGACCAGTTATCTTCATAGATACTACAGTGCTCAAAAACTGCTTAGGATATAAAAGCCCGTCCCGGGTATGAAAGGAGAGAAAAGATAAGATGGGAAACTTTATACAAATTTTAATTCTGTCCTGACATTGGCTGGCAATGCCCAAGAATAGGCTGTTTCATATGAAGGGCTTTGTGACAAAACGCGTTATCAACCAATTTGAATTTTTAATTTACTTTGCCTACGTTAGGCAGCTGTAGGGGTAAATACCATACACGTATATTTCCAGTCAGTGGAATGACATCTCTCCTGCAATTTTTCACCATAAAATGGCACTTTTCATTGAAAATATGTTTTTAGCTGGTCTCTCTTTGCCACGACCCGCACTGGCGTTTAAGGCATTTTGTCATAAAGTCCTTCACATATTCATGAATGAATATGTTCTGATACAATCACTCTATTCTAGGGTGCCCAGAACCTCCTATATTCGCCCAAGCCTAGTGCATATAAACTTGATTTGTGTTTGTGTGTTATAAATGTGGATAGTGTGCATTATATTAATAATATAATTTCTAAATTTTGCTAACCTTGCATCACGTTTTTCTCACGCGGGTATAATTTTAGAGTAATCCGAAAGTGGCATTAGAGTTAGTAAACCTTCGTTTTGATAAAGAAATAAACACCTACTGTAATCGATAATATACAAGTAACAAAGGCGTGTAACTAGAATTAACAACATTTGCGACTCTCTTAAAGGTTACGGTCTCTTATCCAAATTTTTATTAAAAAAAACAACACCCTTTGAATTTTTTTAACGGAACCCTTGTTTCGCAAGAAGTAATCTTCGTAAGTGAACTCAAATTGCGACATATGCGAAAATGAAATCCTCCATGAATAAAAAAAACCCCTCCTAATTAAACAATACTCAGCCTCTGATTTTAATTGCATGCTTTATTTCCACAGCATGACCTCAGCAAGTTCAGAAACATCTGAGTTATCGTTCACGAGCGAGACAAGTGAGACAACTATGACGTCACAAATGTCCGAGACGAGTGAAGAAATTTTCTGCATCAATGACTGTACCAACATACACGCCGGCAGGTAATGGCGTGGGCTTCCGGAAATGTATTTTGAATTGCCTCTTTGGCTTAGTGGAATTTGCTCTATAGTTTCATGTAGGCAGACGTGACCAAAACATTTTTAATACTTGTAGTTTATATCTTCCGTCAATCCCATAGAGCTTACTGTTTACATTGAAGGAGTTTTTAAGCATGTCGTAACAGTCACATACAGTTTGCCTATCTCATTTACAATCACAAGAAGGTTCACTCTCTCTAGATCTAAGTCATCTCCTTATATTATTGGTAGTGTAGTAATATTCATTGAGCTGTTTATAGAATAGTTTTTCTATTCCTTTTCAACGTTAGTAATACCAACCAACCAACCAACCAACCAACCAACCAACCAACCAACCAACCAACCAACACCCTCTATTCATGCATCCATCCATCCATCCATTACTCACTCACTCACTCACTCACTCACTCACTCACTCACTCACTCACTCACTCACCACTCACTCACTCACTCACTCACTCACTCACTCACTCACTCACTCACTCCATCCCTCCCTCCCTCCCTCCCTCCACCAGGTACCCTGACTGCAGTGACTGCGCTTACTTTTTCAACTGTCCTGGAGGGGGAAGACCCGGGCAAAGAAATATGTGTTTTTCAGGAACTCTGTTCAATCCCACATCACTCCAATGTCAGCTGTCGGCCAGTGTTGTGTGTGGGTGAGTAGAAATTAGGCATGGCCAAAGTTACATTTACCCGTTTACACATGAGTGATACTCAGCTTTCCGACAGCGCGAGTATTTCTCACGTGTACTGGGGAAATAGTTTAATCATAATAATATCACCACATAGTACTCGGGTAAAATAATTATGTTTTATCGGATTTAGAATCACCGGATGTGTCTTCTATGACAACGACAGCAACATACACAGGGACAATCTCTCCTGTACTGCACCTGTACTTCTCATCATGTTTTTCTGCTCCATATGTTTCCCTGTTTCCCCTCTCCTTTCCCCATCCAAGACTTTACTAAATTCAAATCTCATTACGAGTTAAGCTGAGAATGGGACAAAATTTTGGGCACAATAACAAAGACATGCAATGTACATTTCTAATTGTTGAAAAGTTTCATTGATTTAGGTGCTTTACTTTTGTCATCGTGAAAACATTATTGAAAAATACATGCTCTCCTCGCCCCCCCCCCCCCCCCCCCCCCCNAGCCCTTAAAAATAACGTGTGACAGTGAGAGGACATTCACATGTTAGAACTGCATAATGTCAGTGTCAGACATGTGTTATTGTTAAATCAACTGCGAAATAACCATAGCGCCTCTATAATACTTGAAATTGCAGCAACAAAGTCAATATCCATCTACATAGTTGAGTTAAGTTTAAACTGTATAAAATGTTTGATTGTTTTAAGTTTGAAACGAGGTGATTTTTTTTTTTTAAAGTGTATTTGTTGGCCAGGCGGTATATTATTTTAGAAAAGAAACACTTTCTCCGTTTTAGAATGTTTCCTTCCTTCTTTTAGGGCAAATAATATGTGCGATTTCACATACGCTACTCTTTGCAACCCTGTGGTCACTTTATTTTGTTTGCGTGATTCAAATCGTGCGCTGGTTCCTCAATATTGTGTACGATGTTCTTCTGTGGTTTGGTTTCGTTAGAAGAAAGCATCTTTGCACAAGTAGGTATTAGAGTTATGTTTTGTCGAAAACAAATTGTCATTTAATCCGAAAGATCTGCTCTATCTGTCTCTCTGCCCGTCCGTCCGTTCATCTATCTATCTATCTATCTATCTATCTATCTATCTATCTATTTATCTATCTATCTACCTACCTACCTACCTACCTACCTACCTACCTACCTACCTACCTACCTACCTACCTACCTACCTACCTACCTATCTATCTATCTATCTATCTATCTATCTATCTATCTATCTATCTATCTATCTATCTATCTATCTATCTATCTATCTATCTATCTATCTATCTATTATCGCTCTCTGTTTCTGAAAAGTTCTGTTGCGTTCAGTGTTCACATTCCCAAAAATTCACCAACTTTCAGTCAAAGAGCCACTGAGTTTAGTTCATCACTGTGATTTACATTTCCCCACAGTACAACTTCCCCCACCTCCCAAACATCGATGGCGTCAGAAACCAGCAAGCTTTCAATGACGTCAGTGACATCCCAAAAAAGCCCTAGGTCAGAGCTCAGTATGACGTCAGAGACCACAATGACATCGGAGGTAAAATCTATTCTATGATAGTCTGTTACTGAGTGAAAAGTACATGGCAGTTTATGTAAAAGTATACATTAGAGCACATGCAAGTGGCCTCACCCCGAAAAAGGAATGCAGTTGCACGTATCTGCATCGGCACTATGCCCCCAAACAGGCTAAAGCAGTTGGAGGAAGGGGCGGGTAGAAAGGTCGAGCCAGGTCTCTCCATTCTGAAATACATAAAAATATGGCTGTTTATTTAGTTGTGAGTACAGAAGAACAAACAAAGAAAATGTAGTAAAATGTCCCCAAACCTGAGGAAAACCCTGGGAGGAATGGTAGAAAAAAGAGAATGTTGGCGGTATTAAGTCTATTCAGTCATCTGAACTAATTTTACTTTTATTCATCCATCCACCCACTTATCCTTCCATCCTTCCATCCACCTCTGTGTCTGTATCCGTCTGTTCATCTACCTATTAACTAGTGTCGGCTTGTCTGCCTGTCTGTCTGTCTGCCTGTCTGTCTGTATGACTGTCTATCGGTCGGTCGGTCTGACTGTCTCTCTGTCTGTCGTCTTCAGAAAGGTTTATATATCTATCTTCCAGAGATCAGAGACGAGCACGCCCGTGTTTTGCCTGACCTATTCCAGTACAGTTTGTCAAGACAATGTGAGTTTGACACGTGCTCCCTGTGTTTAGTTTAAAGGTTCCTTGCTCTCGTTCTGCACTTAGATGTACCACTCCCAGTTATTATGCATATTCGATTATCCGAACATTCGGACAACTCCAACCCTCTTTACTTCCGCTTTCGATTTTTCTATTGTCAGAGGAATATGATAGGCTAGTGTGATCCGTTACACCGGCTTTTATTGGCTGATGTATCTTTTATTTTCGGAAGCAAGATTTGATGACGCAGTCACACTGACATTTAGATTTCCATTTTGTTTAACCGGAAGTGACATTTGTTATAGTCGACTTATAAAAACGCTCTATTACAAACATTGCCCAACTGATGAATGTGAACAGTTTGCGACAGAATTAGGGAAGGGAACAAATTCATCGAAAAATCCTTGGACAGTGTCATTCTTTTTCTGACATGCAAGCAATTTTTAACTGACCCAGAGTCGGAAGATCTTGGAGAATTTCCAGTAATTGGTTCTTAAGCACAAAGAGGTCAACTATTTCAGTGACATAGGATGTGATATTTGTGGATCTTCAGTAGTTTCGAAAGTTAACAGGAACTCCTTTCTCGATGACATAATTCAAAATTTAGACCACGCATGTTGTTGCAGCGTTATATATTTTAATGTTTTTTGCTGTCTCGGAGATAGTTCGGTTTCTGTAGATGTTTTCACTTAAAGGTTTATGGTAAAAACACAATTTTAGCCTTGCATAAGGGAATTCAAGGATCTCTTCCATCGCTTGACCTGTTACATTATCTAGTGTAGTCTCNACACACACACACACACACACACACACACGCACACACACACATACTCAAGCATACATACACATGTGCATATAGCAAAATGCCAATTTCATAATGTTCAAAAGGCTCTCTGGAGCATTCTAACAGATGATGGAACATAGAAGTTTTTGTAACGTTCTGTCCGTGATGGTTTAGACAACAGTCGTTCACTTCTTGATGATGTAATATATTACTCATTCAGAGGGTGTTCTAAGTCTGAAATTACATTCTTTGCTATTTTCACAGAGTTGTTTTTGTACATGTCATCAAATGCTATGTAATTTAAAAACCGACCAGTCCTCAGTAAATTGACTTAACATCTTTTCTCATCTTGCATTCTAACTTACACAGCCAAACCAGTGAGACCAGCCGCACCAGTGTGACATCAGAGTTGAGTGAAACGTCAGAACAAAGTATGACGTCAGTCAAGTCCGCTACCAGGTAATGTAATCACTCACAAGCCAAAGGTGTTCAACAGATCAACAGAAATGAGTTTAGGGTAATCCAAAAAAAAAAAAAAAATAACCATTTATTTAAAGGTAAAATGTCTTGCAGATGAGACTTATGTCGCTAGACTAGGAACTAAAATATCAGGCTCCAAATATGAGTAGGGCCATCCGATGTCGAAATTTCACTTGTTGCATAAATCAAGAATAAAATATTTTCTCCACACAAAATTATTATATATATGTAATGCAACGTAGCTGGACGGTTAAGGCTTTGAACCGAAGATAAAAGTCGTGAGTTCGATTCCCGGCCAAGGTCATGTTGTAAAAGCCTTGGGAAAGCATTTCATTTACATTTCCCTCAGTTTACCCGTCTGTTAAATGGGTACCTGGCTATAGGTAGTGTAAGATATTGTCAGAATGCTAGTGATCAGCGCCTGTAAATGGCAATGGTATTGTATTCTCTTCAGGGAGCTGAGAAAGTCCTAGTGTGATTGGGCCTGCTGGGGTAATAGTATTTTGAAGTCACATGAACGGTCAGGAACTGCGAAAAAATTTTAGATTTTGTGAGGCTTATTAGATCGACTATACAGCATAACATAATTTTTATCAATCGCGACTTCTGTTTTTTTTTATTTCATTTGCATTGGATGACCCACCTTCACCCTTCCCCCCCCCCTTCCCCTCGGACCGTCGAGCCCAAACAATTATATCCCCGGCCAGAAAAATGCTAAGCCGATGTTTTTCTTTAGCTAATGAAATACACATAATAAGCTTTCATGCCATACTAAAAACTTATTACAGTCAACTGAGATTGAAGTCTCATTTTGACTAGATGCAAGACAAGTTACCTTTATAGATAATACACATTGCAAAAACTGCTTAGGATATAAACGCTCGTCCGGGGTTGAAGTAGAACAAAGGTAAGATGGGAAACCTAGCATAAATTTCAATTCAGTCCTGGCAGGGTCCCAAGAATAGGTGGTTTCATATATTCATGAATGAATGGGATCTAACTCAATCACTATGTTTTAGGGTGCCCAGAAACCTCTGATATTCACCCATGCTCACTGACAGGAACTTTGATAATACATGTGGATAGTGTGCATCATATTAATGTAATACTATCTCATTTTCGCTAACCCGGCATCACGGTTTTCTTATGTGGGTATAATTTTAGGGTAATTCAAAATTTTATTTCAGGAATAACGATTAAACATATTCAGTAAACCTTCATTTTAATAAAGAAATATACTGTAATTAGTAATGTCCAAATAACGAAAGTGTGTAACTAGAATTAACATCATTTGCGGCTCTCTTAAAGATTTCAATCTTTTATTCAATTTTTTTTATTAATAATAACCCTTTGAATGTATTTGAAAGGAACCTCTGTGTCGCAAGACGTAGACTAGATCTACACCAGATATCTATAATCACGAATCAAAAATCGGCCAACTATTTTGTCTTAGTGCGGTAGGGCTCGTGGAAACACAACTCACCGACCCAACTCAGACAAAACAGTTTTGTCGTAGTGCGGTACTACCCGTAATCTTTATAAGTGATGCGCAACTTGTAACACATGCGAAAATCAAATGCTCGCGTAATTTAAATTTTAAAAAACCAACTACTTAAACAGTACTCAGCCTCTGATTTTAATCGCATGATTTGTTTCCACAGCATGACCTCGGCAAGTTTAGAAACATCTGAGTTGTCGTTCACAAGCGAGACAAGTGAGACAACTATGACGTCACAAATGTCCGAGACAAGTGAAGAAATTTTTTGCATCAATGACTGTACCAACATACCTGCTGGCAGGTAATGTTTTCGGGTTTTCGGAAGTATAATTTGATTTGCCTCTTTGGCCCGGCGGTGGATTGAATTTGCTCTTTATCTTTGCTCTTTATCCATGTGTAGACAGCAGTGATCAAAACTATAGTTTACACATTTCATCAGACTTATAGACAACATTGTTTCAACTAAAGAATTATCACCGAGTTTTGAAGTATGTGGTAATTAAATTAAAAGGTTGTCTTTATTTTGCTCTGCATTTATTGCCTAATTCGACCTACCTATTCGAGATAATAATTTTATCTTCTTTCCAGTCACTTGTATTACAAGAACTTCCACTATCACAAGATCTAAGTCTTCTGTTTTATCAATTTCGGATACACACATATTTACTGAGCTTTTTAAAGAATAGACCAAGCAAGCAAGCAAACAACCAACCAACCAAGCAAACAAGCAAGCAAGCAACCGATCGACCGACTGACCGACCAACCAACCAACCAACCAACCAACCAACCAACCAACCAACCAACCAACCAACCAACGCACTTTCCGTCAAACAATGAATGAATGGATGAATCAATGAATAAATGAATGAATGTATCAATTTATCAATCATTCCAATCAATCAGGTACCCTGACTGCAGTGACTGCGCTTACTTTTTCATCTGTCCTGGAGGGGGAAGGCCCGGTCAAAGAAATATGTGTTTTTCAGGAACTCTGTTCAATCCCACATCACTCCAATGTCAGCTGTCGGCCAGTATTGTGTGTGGGTGAGTTGAAATCAGGCCTGGCCAAAATCATCTACTTTGGTACAAATGTTAATACTCATTTTTTGGCATCTGGAGTATTTCTGACAGAAAGTGGGACATGGTCATCATTTAATCCTATATTCACTACAGGAGACGTAGTTATGCCTTATCGGACTTGAAACAACATGATGTATTTTCTTTAACAACCCGCTGCGGCATACGCAGCAACAGTCTCTCGTGTACTGCACCTCTCTTAAAAGAAAGCTGGATCATCCTACAGACCATATTAAATGACACGCTACCCTATTGTTCCAATAAAACAGTCTTTTAAGTGTCTGTAAACATGATATTATTATTATAATGTCTCTGAATACCCCAGATAACCCACAGGGTTGCACTATACAAAGTCTGAAATCTTATACCCACTGCGTGTTTGGCGGCCATATGTTGACGTCAGATACGTTCTATCCTTAAGGCCATGCTGTCTAGCCAGTGCTCTGACGGACAGGCGATAAGACATTGGTGTGCATCTTTTAGTTCCACTGTAAGCAACGTATGTGTCAAACAAAATCATGCTGAGGCAATAAACATGCAGAATTCTTTACCTGGTGTACATGGTTAAATTTTACTTTTGAATTTGGATGACCAGAACCGTAACCGAAATCTGACTTATACATTGTCAGATAAAGGTGTCTGTAGCTGCTGGAGCTTAAGTGACGTCGTCATTTTTGCAACGAGCCGATGTTGTTCGGTGAAGGGGAATAACTCTAAACGTAAGGGCCAAATCCCGGTAACTCAAGCTTTCCTTACTGCGTCATACACGCGCACGGTAACAGAATGATATTCTTTCTTCGCGAAATTGGCACGATAATTTTGAGAAAGAAAAAGTACAAGAAAACGGAAAATTGGTTTTGATATGTACGTCCATCTTTAATGTTTTTCTGCCGCGTTTGACACCGAACCTTGTTGCTACTGTTTTTTTTTCTCCTTACATTATACAAGGTTTTACATTACTTCCTAATTTAATTAATTCCCTTTGTCTTTTGCTGTCTCTGTCTAAACAATTTCCATCTCGTAATATGTAAGAACTTATTATTTAAAAAAAAACAACACCTTAATCCCAGAGGGATTTTATTTTTATGCTATTCATAGGCGTATTACACACCTATACGTGCACTTATATCCCAGCTACCCGAGTAACCATAACCAAGAAGCAGTAACCAATACAGTTGTTAATTAATCGAGTAGAATAGTGCCCGGTACCCGTGAATGTGATTACCACGGTATATTTGTTCACGCGATAGATATTAATTTAGAAGTTAGCGTTTTACTGATTTACGAGTTTTAGTATTTTTCCATTCTTTCTTTACTGCAAAATTTGTGCGATTTCATGTCCGTTACTCTTTGAATTCCTGTTGTCATTTTATTCTGTAGATCAGACTTCACTCTCAAACTCGCACTGTTTATATACTCAGAATAGTTTTCAGGTTCCCTAAGATTCTGTATCACGTTCTTCTGTTGGTTGGTTTCTTTAAAAAAAATTCTGCACAGGTAGACTAGGTATTTCATTCACGTTTAGCGGAAAAAAAATGTCAAGTGCGAAAATTTCCCTTTGCTGTTTTAAATTTTGTGAAAGTGTTGTTGTGTTCATATTTCAAGAAATTCATTAACTTTCATTGAATTAGATACAAGCTATTGTTCATCACTATACTTTTCATATTCTACAGTACAACTTCTGCCACCTCCCCAACATCGATGACGTCAGAAACAAGCAGGCTTTCAATGACGTCAGTGACATCCCCAAAAAGCCCTACGTCAGAGCTCAGTATGACGTCAGAGACCACAATGACATCGGAGGTAAAATCTGCTCTATGATAGTCTATTACTGAGTGAAAAGTACATGGCAGTTTATGTAAAAGTATACATTAGAGCACATGCAAGTGGCATCACCCTAAAAAAGGAATGCAGTTGCACGTTGACGTATCTGCATCGGCACTATGCCCCCAATCAGCCTAAAGCAGTTGGAGGAAGGGGCGGGTAGAAAGGTCGGGCCAGGTCTCTCCATTCTAAAATAAATAAAAATATGGCTGTTTATTTAGTTGTGAATACAGAATAACAAACAAATAAAATGTACTAACATGTCCCCAAACGTGAGGAAATCCCTGGGAGGAAAAGGTAGAAAAAAAGAGAATGTTGGCGGTATTAAGTCTATTCAGTCATCTGAACTAATTTTACTTTTATTCATCCATCCAGCCACCTATCCGTCCGTCCATCCATCCACCTCTGTGTCTGTATCCGTCTGTTCATCTACCTATTAACTAGTGTCTGCTTGTCTGCCTGCTTGCCTGCCTGCCGTCTGTCGGTCGGTCGGTCTGACTGTCTCTCTGTCTGTCTGTCTTCAGAAAGGTTTATATATCTATCTTCCAGAGATCAGAGACGAGCACGCCAGTGTTTTGCCTGACCTATTCCAGTACAGTTTGTGAAGACAATGTGAGTGTGACACGTGCTCCCTGTGTTTAGTTTAAAGGTTCCTTGCTCTCGTTCTGCACTTAGGATATAAAACCACTCCCAGTTATTATGCATATTGGATTATCCGAGCATTCGGACAACTCCAACCCTCTTTACTTCCGCTTTCGATTTTTCTGTTGTCAGAGGAATATGACAGGCCGGTGTGATCCGTTACACCAGCTTTTATTGGCTGATGTATCTTTTATTTTCGGAAGCGAGATTTGATGACGCAATCACACTGTTTATATATTTCCATTTTGTTTAACCAGAAGTGACATTTGTTATAGTTGACTTATAAAAACGCTCTATTACAAGCATTGTCCAACTGATGAATGGGAACAGTATGCGACAGAATTAGGGAAGGGAACAAATCCATCGAAAATTCCTTGGACAGTGTCATTCTTTTTCTCACAAGCAAGCAATTTTTAACTGACCTAGAGTCGGAAGATCTTGGAGTATTTCCAGTAATTGGTTCTTAAGCACAAAGAGGTCAGCTATGTCTCAGCTATGTCTCAGTGACATAGGATGTGATATTTGTGGATCTTCAGTAGCTCCGAAAGTTAACAGGAACTCCTTTCTCGATGACATAATTCAAAATTTAGACCACGCATGTTGTTGCAGCGTTATATATTTTAATCTTTTTTGCGGTCTCGGAGATAGTTTGGTTCCTGTAGATGTTTTCATTTAAAGGTTTATGGTAAAAACACAATTTTAGTCTTGCATAAGGGAATTCAAGGATCTCTTCCAAGGCTCGACCTGTTACATTTTCTAGTGTACCCTCCAAATTGCAACAGATCTAGCCAAAGGAGAAATTCATGGATTTCCTTACGGCAGGTGTAAGATTCCCTGTCTCATCTCTCACTACGACACTTGTAAACTGAGCCAAAGACATGACTGATATCACTGCTTAAGCCGACGACAGGTCTATAATATTATTCTCATGGACTGCTGTCTTTTTGGGTCACGACATGACTTTTCTGGCATGACTTTTCCTTCCTGGACCGCCGACGACATGACTATCATCAATCTGGGTCTCATGCAGTCTCTGCCACCCGATGACTACCCAGACTGTGCCGCCTGTCAGCTGTTTGTTCGATGTACGTTCAACGGACAGAGCGGACAGGGAGACTGCACGAACGGCCTGGTGTTTGACTCTGTCTCGAGGCTCTGTCGGCAAGCTGGAAATGCAATCTGCGCGTAAGTACTGTCCAGACTGTTGCATACTGTTATGCCAGGTGCTATTGGTGCTGTTATAATTCCTCTTCTGAAAATAATAATAATAATAATAACTTTCTTCGTATTTTACAGGAAATATGGCTTAGCCAGGTACAACATTTCAGACTATATAACATAAAATATTTGACACACACACATATATATAT
>JAWQUT010000083.1:1575281-1588053 GCA_033807755.1 Ellobium chinense | reverse complement strand
GGGGGGGGGGGGAAGGATAATGGGTTATGAATAGAAAAATATGCTTTTTCATATATTCCAAAGACAAACTGGTTTACACTGCCATACATGGTTATACATCTTATATATAATACAAACATATAGTATGGTATACATCACACCCGTAATTTTATACATAATATCATAAATGAAACACATATCAAAGTCACTGCTGATCGACGCCAGTGCAGCGACCTGATTCTTCACTCCCCCGCCCTCAGCCCCAAAGCTAGCTACTTATTTACACCCTAGTCGAGTAAGGAAAGAATAGTGCTTTTCCTAACGTACACAGACTGGCCCATAATCGAACACACAAACCTAAGACTTGACAGTCTTCAGCTTCAGAATACGATTCACAAACCACACGGTGACGGTCAAAGTATGGAATACAAACATTTATATAAAGTTTATATATCTTCAGTTAGGTAAAATGTGGCTTAATGTGTCGCTAGAGAAGTAACTGAGATGTCAGGCTCTAATGATAATTAGGATCATGCGGTGTAGAATTACTATTTGTTGCGAAAATATAGAGTAAAATTATTTCTCTACACAAAAGCATTGATTTTATGTTCAAACTTTTTTTTTTTATTTTTTTATCTCAACTTTATTTATCTGTTAAGCATAACATACAAATACAATACATTTCTCATGACATTGAATACAACCATAAGAAATCATATAATGATGATCAGTATTATATGAACGGACAAAGTGATGATGTTGCACTGGTAAGATGATGATGCTGGGGACAACAGTGATGCACGTGATGAAAATCACACGAGGAAAAAAAACCGCTTTTAACATTTTGTAGTAAAATCTTGACAAAATTAAATTAAAACAAAAAAAAAAATAGAATAAACAGGTCTTTGATAACCCCGATTATAATGCCTTTGCATGTCTTTCCAAATTTCTCATTGCAATGGACTGATTCATTTCAGTGCCATAGAAGTTGTTTTTTTTTTTTTAATCAGTAATTACTTCTGGTGAGGTACACAATACGCATCATATCTAATAAACTAATCCATGGCATCCTCTCATATTTTAAATGGAAAAAATGTCACCAGCTGACTTAGACAATTTAAAAATAACTTACTGCAGCTCTTTTTAAAAGAAATTACCTTTCAAAAAAAGTCAACGACGATGTAGTCATGACCTAGTGTAGTACGTCCAAAATAACACTTGCCACACTACACGTCCAAGTCAAAACAAACCTCGAAAGTCAGTTAATACATCTATTACAATGACAGTGTGCGCGTAGAAAATATACAATACCGTGAAGCTACACATACTTAGTGGACAAACATTACGGGTGTGTCTCTTACATTGTCTCTGCCTGGAAGAGAAAAAGGGATGGGGCTCCTCAGGTGTTATGTTTCTTCTATTTATTATCCAAAGCCACATGACATATTATAACTAACTGAATCAAATATAAATAAAACAATATTCGTCTATTCATTATAAAGGCCTAGTGACCCAGTATTAGTGTTCACGTGGTGACACATAATGTTACTCACTCAAACGTTAAATAACTGTGGATACATATTACACAGTTTTTGTAAGACATATTAGGTGAGCTATTAAGTATAAAATTGTTCTGTAATCGATATTTTCTTAGTTTTTTTTTCTTTTGCATGGGGCAACTTGCCTCCCTTCCCTCCCCTTCACTTTAAACAACTATATCTCAGGCCAAAATAATACTTGGCCGATTTTTTTTTTCTCATTTAATGAAAGCACATACATTACGCTTTCGTGTCAAACCAATAACCTGGTTCAACCAAGCAGAGACTTCAACCTCAATTTTGTTGGCTGTAAGAACTCTGTTCAACCAAACAGAGACTTTAACCTCAATTTTGTTGGCTGTAAGACCTCTGTTCAACCAAAATGAGCCTTCAATCTCAATTTTGTTGGCTGTAAGATTTATAATTTTAGGATCTTAAAAGACCGTCTGCAGTATAAAAGGATAGGAAGGGCATGATGAGAAACGTCACAAATTATTTTTAATTCAGTCCTGACATTGGCTAGCACGGCCCAAGAATAGCTGGTTGGTTCATATAATCATGGGTTATAGGGTTTGATACAATCACCCTATTATGGGAAGCCCAGAAACCTCTGATACCCACTTAAGCCCTTTGCACATGAACTTTGAGAACCGGTATGTTATAAATGTGGATGGCGTGCATCATATTACAGTAATATTCTAACGTTTACAAACCCCGCATTACGATGTTTCTCATGCGGATAAGAAGACATAATTTTAGAGTAATCCAAAGTAACATCATAGGACTATCGAAAAAAAATAATAGAGAAACAAACTATAATCGATAATATCCAAATAACAAAGGTTAGTATCTAGAAATAAAAGAATTTGTGTTTTCTTGTAGGTTTACACGATTTCTCGCTAATAATATACCCTGAGGTTTCTTTTTTGAAAGGAACTGTTTGCTTTTTGCGCAGGAAGTGGTTTTCAGGAATGAAACTCCACTCGCAAAATTCGTGGAAATTAAATCCTTGAGAGGAAAAATATCCCACTTAAACAGTTCCTATCCCCTGTTTTATTTTGCATGCGTTATCTCCACAGCATGACCTCGGCAACTTCCGAAACATCTGAGTTATCTTTGACAAGCGAGAGTAGTGAGACAAGTATGACGTCACAGACGTCCGAGACCAGTGAAGCAATTTTCTGCATCAATGACTGTACCAACATACCTGCTGGCAGGTAATGGCATAAAGCTTCCGGAAGTATAGTTTGATTTGCCTATTTGGCCTGGTGGATTGAGTTTGCTGCATAGCCTCATGTTGGTAGCAGTGATCAAAACTTCTTTAATACTTGTGGCTTACATTTTTCATTAAGCTTATAGAGGATATTTTTTAAAATGAAAATGGTTATGATATTATGATTTTAAATTTAAGGATTATAACTGAGTTTTAACGCAAATGCTAATTGAATGACAAGAATCGTTACTTCATAAACCATAACACTTTGTGCACGCACACCCTAGTCTAATTCCACTTGCCTCTTTGAGGGGAAATTTTAGGCTCTTTACAATCACTTACATACCCAAAAAATCCACTATGACTACATCTAAGCCTTCTTTTTCATTCGTAGTTTGCTCACATTCATTGAGCTGTTTGAAGAATAGATCTTCCATTTAGTTTCCAAGTTACTAACCGTTAAACAAGGCAGCAAGACGGTTAAAGATCGATCAATCAATCAATCAATCAATCAATCAATCAATCAATCAATCAATCAATCAATCAAACCAATTGCTCGACTATCCATCCATCCATCCATCCATCCAGGTACCCTGACTGCAGTGACTGCGCTTACTTTTTCATTTGCCCTGGAGGAGGAATACCCGGGGAAAGAAAAATGTGTTTTTCAGGAACTCTGTTCAGTCCTACGTCACTCCAGTGCCAGCCGACGGCCAGTGTTGCATGTGGGTGAGTAGAAACTGGCGACAGAAACCACACTGCTGTGAGCGCCTTGGTGGACTCTTATCACGTCAGTGTTTTACGCCATGTTGTTTAAGATCATATTCATTAAGGATGTGATCTCTTATTATCGTAAGAAATACATTAGTGCATCGGTGCTGAGTACATCCTTAGTAGTGCTCAACATGCAAAGTTCATGTACAGTAATTCTTACAATGGTGCAGACACATCGTTGACGTGCAAATTCTCAATTGCCTTATGGGAATATTAGCATACTGAGCGCTTTGATATCAAGTGGTCTAGTCCGTCTTTCTCTTCTCTAGGCTGGATATGGAGTGGCGTCTGAAGTCGACCTTCGCATCACGCAAGGCGACTAGATGGAAAAAGCAACTACATCCGTGCTAGTAGGGTTAATATCGGTGGGATTTTATGTTAGATAATGGTCGTGCTCTTGTAAGTGATGTCGATGAATATTATATCTAACCTGAGGAAGGATCAAATTTGATTCGGAAATTTGTAGACATTTCATAATATCTCAGTTATGATCCTAGTATTTTTATAAATGTAGTTTCGTAATTCTACACAAGATAGTTTTGGCGAATTTTTTTGTTTTTCTTTTAATCATCGTATCAAGTGCTGTTGTCGATGATTGTGATGGGAGTTGTGGTGCAGCCGATGTTGCGTTTGAAAAAAACAAAAACAGGAAAGATACTGAAGTACTACTGCAGTTATCAGTTGATATAATAATTGACAGAGGTGGTTCATTTGGCGCTGCCATAGAGGCTTGTAACCCCCCCTCCACCCATTCCCCCTTTCCTTCCCCAGTTCCCCGCTTCCAAGACTTTCCAAAATTCAAATTTCAGCAAACTGCAAGAATTATGATGGTATTAGGATGAAATTTTGGGCATATTAACAAACATACATAATATATAAGTGTTGACAGTTTAATTGATCCGGGTGCTATACTTCTCAATACACATGACAAAGAAGGCGTGATAGTGGGAGATTGTTCTTATGTCAGAAACGCAGCTCGCATAGTGTCATTGTTAAGAGATGCGTTTTTAATTGATTAACTGTGAAATAACCATGTAGCACCTTCATAATGCTCAAACTTTGGAGCAGCAAAGCAATCTTATAAGCTATCTGTATGTTTGAGCTAAAATTCGAAGGTATAAAACGTTGCATTGTTGAAGTTTGAAATAAAGTGAAGCTTTAAAAAAAAAAATATATATATATATTCGTTGGTCAGGCAGTAAATAGTAATTTAGAAAAGAAGCGCTTCTTTCCCTTCATTCAATTATATGTTTGGTAGTTTTCCATTTTTTCTTCAGAACAAAACGTGTGAGTGTCATTGCAATCCTTGGTTATTTTATTTTGCACATGAAACTTTTCTCTGAAACTCGCACTATTTACAAGCTGAAATTCGTATTCATGTGATATTCTTCTGTGGTTTGGTTTCTTAAAAGCAAAACTTTTCTTGCACAGGTAGTTACTAGTTTTGCATTTTGCCGAAAAAAAAATTGTCAGTTACTCCGAAAGATCTGTTTTCCCTCCGTTCCCTCTTTCTCTCTTCCTCTCTCTCTTTTCAGAAAGTGTTGCTGCGTTTTACATTCCAAGAAATTCACAAAGTTTTAGACTGTCAGGTACTGACTCTTATACATCACTGCACTTTATATTTTCCACAGTACAACTTCTGCCACTTCCGCTTCGTCGATGACGTCAGAAACAAGCATGCTTTCAATGACGTCAGAGACATCCCAAGAAAGCTCTACGTCAGAGCTCAGTATGACGTCAGAGACCAGTGTGACATCAGAGGTAAAATCTGTTTTCTGACAGTCTTGAGTTAATAGTATTGTATGGCGGTAGATATAAAGTATGAATACTTTGGAGCACGCGCAAAAGGCATCATCCAAGAAATGAAGGCAGTCGCCTGAAGAAAAGAGAAAGCCAGGTCCCCTTCTTCTAAAAAAAAAAAATAAAAGTATGGCTGTTCATGTAGTTGTGAGTACAGAAAAAGAAACCAGCAAAATGTACTACAATATCCCCCAAATCTGACAGTCATTTCCCAAAATAAAAGAAAAAGTAGGTGCATATAATGGGTCTATTTAGTAGTATGAAGTAATTTTTTTTTATATCCAACCATCTATCTCTGTGCATGTAACATTCTGTTGACCTGTCTCTTTCCTTGTGTCAGTTTGTCTGGGTATCTTTCTGTCTGTCTGTGTGTCTATGTGTCTGTCTGTTTGTAATCTGATTGGTTTATTGGTCTTTTTTTTCAGACATCAGAGACGAGCACACCCGTATATTGCCTGACCTATTCCAGCACAGTCTGTCAAGACAATGTGAGTTTTGTGAAACTACTCAGTGTAATACATGCTCTTTGTGTTTTGTTTAATGTCCTTACTCTCGTTCTGTTTACTACTCTCAGTTATTAGGCACATTCGATTATCCGGGTATCGGAAGCCACAACTCCAGGAATCATTACCTCCGCTTTTTTTTTTCCATTGTCAGAGAAAATCTAATAGGCTGTTATAGACTCAACTTGCGTTGGTGAAGTGTTATCTGTGTTTATGCTTTCTGCGTGTTTTGGATAAAAATTTGGTCCCTGGTGAATTTTTTTTTGGGGGGTGGGGGGGGGTGGGCCAGNGGGTGGGATGGGGGTATGGGCCAGACTCATAGCCTTGCAGAAAGGAATCCAAGAATTTCTCACACGGCTCGACTTGTTTCATTTTCTCATGAGCGTGTAAAAGATCTCCCAAGTGGATTCCTTTGATCGAGGTGCAAGATTCTCTGTCTCATTCCTCACCAGGACACTTGTAAACTGTGCCAACAATACAACTCTTCAGCCTAGGTCGTGACATGACTGCTATCCCCCTGTATTGGCCAATGACGTGAATGTTATCTGCCCGGGTCTACATCAAGACTGATATCCCTCTAGGCCGAAGACATGACCGTTATTCTTTTAGGCCGAGAGCCTGATTGTACCGGTAGTGCCTGGAACAATGACACGACTATTATTCCTCTCTGGCCGATGACATAACCCTGGGCCATTGACATGTTCGTTATCTACTTGGACCGACAGTATGACAATTATCCCTCTGGGCCGACGGTATGACTGTTATCTACTTGGGCCGAATTCATGACTGTTATCTGCCTGGTTTTGTTGCAGTCTCTGGCACCAGATGACTACCCAGACTGTGATGACTGTCAGCTGTTTGTTCGATGTACGTTCAACGGACAAAGCGAGCAGGGAGACTGCACGAGCGGCCTGGCGTTTGACTCTGTCACGAAGCTCTGTCGGCAAGATGGAAATGAAGTTTGTGCGTAAGTACTATTCAGGATGTTGACACTGGCATACATGCATCTTGCCTCTTGTAATGTAACGTGCTCGTGAATGCATTTCCAAGGGAGCTTTTGCTAGAGAGTACTTTTTTCCGCGTTAGGATGCACACTGAAGATGAAACAAATTTTCGCGAGTTTGGCGTTCAATGGCCACAGAATTCCTCACTCACCTGATCTCCGGATACACATTTAGACCAAGGTAATTATGGATGAGTTTCTGAAAGCTGTAGTCAATGACATTAGATGTATGCTTCAATGTTATGAGAACAAAAGAAGTGACTCATTAAAAAAAAAATCTGATGACTCTGTCGGCAAGCTGGAAATGCTATCTGCGCGTAGGTACTGTTCAGGATGTTGACAACTGGAAAAGACAAATCATACCTTTAGTGAAGTGCTCGTAAACGCTGTCCAAAGAAACAATTTTCGGAAAGTTCTTCTTTCTGGCTTCGGATGCACATGCAGGTGATACGTGTAGAAGAAATGTTGCGAGTTTGACATCTACAACAAAATTCCTCACTTTACCTGATGTTCCAAATATACATTTAGAACAAGGCA
This sequence comes from Ellobium chinense, assembly GCA_033807755.1. Lineage (NCBI taxonomy): Eukaryota > Metazoa > Mollusca > Gastropoda > Ellobiida > Ellobiidae > Ellobium > Ellobium chinense. The sequence goes on along the minus strand of JAWQUT010000083.1, from coordinate 1,580,706 downwards.
ATTAAGATAAGATAAGATATGATATGATAAGATAAGATAAGATAAGATAAACTTTAATATCCACGAGGGAAATTCCGTTCACAGTTGATACACATTCAACAATAAATTACATTTCACATTCAACATTAAATTTCATTTCAGGTCATACACATTTCCTGACCGCACACGCAACCACACCTTCACACATACCCACACAACCGTTGACACACACCAGAGTGAAATATATAACGATATATATGGACTGTACTGGAAACTTGACAATTTAAGAGAGACTATTACGAAGAAACTGAATTTTATCAGTGGCTAAAGGCTGTCTTTGGTGATGTTAGGCGTGTGCTTCAACGTTAACAAACAAAACAAATTACTCCGTTAAAGAAATTTAAAAGTGTGTTGAAGCTTTTGCAGAGACATTAAACTACAACATTCTGAGCAGAAATCTACAGGAAGGAATTATCGGGATTTTCTTCATTTCATCTAAACCGACAGTCCTTAGAGACATGGTACATGTCAATTACGAAACAAGTGAACACTAACAATTCTCGATCAAGATATTGGTTCACCCTACCTTTAATTTCCTCACTGACGATTTGAATAAAATTCTTCAAACCTTGCCAAAATCGCAGCTTATGTAAAAAAAAAAAGATAAAAGTAAGATGGTGTTGCTGACGATTAAATACATTTATTTTTCCCATTGCCGCTACTACGTGACGAAATGAAGAATATCTGAGTGGTAAAATGTCTTGGAGGGCTTCGATGCTCGTGACTTCTGCAAAGAAGCATTTTATATCCCTGCCTCCAAAGCGAATAAAAGAGCAGGAGAAAAGGATGGCAAATGTATACATAGACAATATTCATGGTGACAAAACAACAGAACACTAATGATGTAATCATATATGCTGTACATTCATTAAGCCAGTCCTCAACTCCCTAATCGTCACGGTCATAGAGATGGGTAATTTAGAAATGGGCTATTTTTGTGCTGGCCTGAACCCAATACATCCGTCAAAGGTCACAGACAAAGTAAACCACAAAGGCATTATTTTTTTTGCGTTTTCTATTAAAGTTTTTTTTTCTCATTTCTGGAAAGCTCACACAAATGAGGCGAACTGCCAATGGTTGTGACCTTGTGTTTCATGTCATGGACCATTCATGAAAACTGTAAATGTGTAGACTGTTAATGTCATGTTATTTAAAAACTGACCAGTCCTCAGTGAGTTGAATTAACATCGTGTCACATCTAGCGTTCTAACTCACACAGTCAAACCAGTGAGACAAGCGGCACCAGTGTGACGTCAGAGTCGAGTGAAGCGTCAGTGACGTCAGAATTGAGTGAAACGTCAGAATTAAGTCTGACGTCAGTTACTTCCGCTACCAGGTAATGTTATCACTCACAAGCCATGGGTATTTATGTTATTAGGTTAAACAAGAATGAGATTAGGGGATTAAAATTACAAAAAAATAAAGGTAATATGTCTTGCAGATAAGGCTTATATCGCTTCGAATTTTCATTTGTTGCGGAAATTGAGAGTAAAATAATTTCTCTACAAAAACATTAATTATTATATGTGCAAACAGTCAGCAATTGTGGATAAATTATAGAGGCTTATTAGATCAACTGTACAGCATCGATTTTCTGATTTGTGATAATGGCTATGTTATATTTTAATGTGGATAGCGTGCATGACGTCATTGTATACTATATCAGGTTTATTTCCTTGAGGATCAAATTTTAGCCAAAAATCGGAAATGACTTTTCGCTAAGATCTAATTTTCGTGGGCCCTGTATGACGATTTTCTTATGCGGGTATGAGGGCAAAATCTAGAGTCATGCAAAGTGACATTACAGGACTGCCAATCAAACATTTTTGTTAATCCTTCGTTTTGAAAGAGAAATGTACTATAATTGATAATGTCCAAATAACAAAGGTTTGTAAATAGAAATAACAGCATTTGAGTTTTCTTTAAAGGGTACAGTCTCTTACCCAAGTTTTTACTAAGAGTATGCCTCCCTTATCTAAATTTGTACTAACAGTAAGCACTTTGAAACTGTTTTAAAGGAACCCTTCTATTTCTCAGGAAGTAAATTTCCCAGCACTCTACTAAACTCCGATCTGTCACAACATTTCGAACAATTACTGCTATGTATTTGGCAATAATCTAGAATATTGTTTGAAATTTAGGTTTCTTTACACAACAAGATCTAATGTTTAACTCTTTGAAGACCGAACACATGTACACATATTCTGTACTACTCATCACCTGAGGATCAATAACCTTCTATGACGTCATTTTTCTCGTTCTTGGCTGAACACTAATGACGTGATCAAATGACTTTCACATTCATAAGCCAGTTTCCAACTCTCTCAACGTGACGGTCATAATCAGACTGTCTATCTCAGAAACAGGCAGTTTGCAAACTGGGCAATTATTGTGCTTGTCACAATCCAACACATTTATCAAAGTCACAGAGTAAGTCACAAAGATACTGGTTATAAATCTGCACCACAGCTTTGGATTAACAATACTTTCTTGCGTTGTCTTTTTTCTTCTTCTGAAAAAACTCTCTGAAATGAGATAGGCAAACTGTATGTCAAAAACGGTTCTTGAAAACTGTAAAGTTTAAAATTATAATGCCATAGTACTTCAAAGCTGATATATCTCCAGTAAGTTGAATTAACATCATTTTCCACTTTGCATGTTATTTTACTTTATCAAACCAGTGAGACAAGCGGCACCAGTGAGACAAGCGGCACCAGTGTGACGTCAGAGTTGAGTGAAACGTCAGAGCAAAGTATGACGTCAGGCACGTCCGCTACTAGGTAATGTTATCATTCACAGGCTAACTACGTTCATGTTTGCTGTTTTGTTCCATAAGAATTAGTGGGGAGGGGCGGAGAGGGGTTGTGAATGGAAAAATAAGATTTTTATATACCCCGAAGAGAAACTGGTTTACACTGCCATACATGATTGTACATCTTATATATAATACATAGATATAGGGTGATATATATCATACCCGTAATTTTATACATAATATCATAAATGAAACATAATTATTTCAAAGTCACTGCTGATTTACTTATATACTTATTTACTTATTCATTTACTTATTTATTTACTTATTTATGTTTATCTATTATATCTATTTATTTATTCACCTATTATTATTTAGTTATTAATCTAAACTGTAACACTCATTCACTTTAATTCAGAGTCCTTTTTACGTATTTCCTACTTGATTTTAATATTAGCGCCAAATGCATATATTATCGAGTGACTGAGCGATTACTTATTTGTTTACTTATTTATTTAATTCTTTACTTACTTACTTTTCTATGAAATAGGCATATTTTTGTGGAATGCATTGCATTCACATATAGTCTGAGCCAAAAAAAAAAGTCACAAAGCCATTGGTTATAAATCTGCACCAAAGCTTTGGATTGACAATATTTTCTTGCGTTGTCTATTTTCCTCCTCTGAAAAAAAACTCTCTGAAATGAGATAGGCAAACTGCCTATAACTATGACGTCATGCTGTATGTCAAAAAGAGTTCTTGGAAATTTTACAGTTTAAAATTATAATGCCAAGGTACTTCAAAACTGATCTATCTCCAGTAAGTTAAATTAACATCATTTTCCACTTTGCCTGTTATCTTACTTTATCAAACCAGTGAGACAAGCGGCACCAGTGTGACGTCAGAGTTGAGTGAAACGTCAGAGCAAAGTATGACGTCAGGCACGTCTGCTACTAGGTAATGTTATCATTCACAAGCTAACTACGTTCATGTATGTTGTTTTGTTCTATAAGAATTAGTGGGGAGGGGCGGAGAGGGGTTGTGAATGGAAAAATAAGATTTTTATATACCCCGAAGAGAAACTAGTTTACCCTGCCATACATGATTATACATCTTATATATAATACAAAGATACAGAGTGGTATACATCACACCCGTAATTTTATACATAATATCATACATGAAAAACATATCAAAGTCACTGCTGATTTACTTATATACTTATTTATTTATTCATTTACTTATTTATTTACTTATTTATGTTTATCTATTTTATCTATTGATTTATTTACTTATTATTATTTAGTTATTAATCTAAACTGTAACACTCATTCACTTTAATCCAGAGTCCTTTTTACGTATTTCCTACTTGATTTTAATATTAGCGCCGCATATATATTACGGAGTGACTGAGCGATTACTTATTTGTTTACTTATTTATTTAATTCTTTACTTACTTACTTTTCTATTAAATAGGCATATTTTTGTGGAATGCATTGCATTCACATATAATCTGAGCAAAAAAAATAAAAAAAAAGTCACAAAGTCATTGGCTATAAATCTGCACCAAATCTTTGGATTGACAATATCTTCTTGCGTTGTCTTTTTTCCTCCTCTGTAGAAACTCTCTGAAATGAGATAGGCAAACTGCCTATAACTAGGTCCTCATTCTGTATGTCAAAAACAGTTCTTGGATATTTTATAGTTTAAAATTATAATGCCATGGTACTTCAAAACTGATCTATCTCCAGTAAATTGAATTAACATCATTTTCCACTTTGCCTGTTATCTTACTTTATCAAACCAGTGAGACAAGCGGCACCAGTGTGACGTCAGAGTTGAGTGAAACGTCAGAGCAAAGTTTGACGTCAGGCACGTCCGCTACTATAGTCCGTAAACTTTGCTTTGTGCAAGCTATTCATCGAATTACTCAAGAACCCGCTGTTAGATTTCTCTGAATATTTGCATTAACTTATACTTTCTTATGGACGTTACAGATATTATTTTTTGTCAACAGAATAATAACGGGTTTCTGAATTCCCTTCTTTAATCTATATAAATTGGATCGTTCTGGCTTATTTTCATCAATAAGGAGGTTTACAGTACAAAAATTAGACTTTAGAGAGTGAAAAATCTACCAGGGGCGTATCTGTGATCTACTAAAATGGAGATATCAAAATGATCAAATTTAACGTCACAAGGCTAACATACACACAAACAAAAGGGTGAAAATAATACAATTATGTATTAATACCCTCACTTTTAGGTGAAGTGGTGACTCACAGTGTCTTATTAACTTTCCTCTTCCGAATCACCCTTAAACGATATCATATCATTTCCCAGCGCATGTTGGACCCGCAGTGCGGGGTTCGAAATCTTGTGATACAGGTGACCACGCCTAGGCTCTTTACAAAAGTAGTTGTACAAATGTAGGGTGATCCGTTGCAATGTTAAAAATTTTACCTTCAAAGACATATTTATTTAGATCTACCAATGTGCAGACAAAACAGCAGAGCCGCCGTTGACTAATGTACGCCTAAATGAGAAACAGTAGGAGCGTCACACATTAACGCGTTCAATAAAGGTGCTCCCTCGTGCTCATGAGTACATACGAAGGTTTTTACATGCACA
>JAWQUT010000083.1:1556456-1574657 GCA_033807755.1 Ellobium chinense | reverse complement strand
AATACAAACATATAGTATGGTATACATCACACCCGTAATTTTATACATAATATCATAAATGAAACACATATCAAAGTCACTGCTGATCGACGCCAGTGCAGCGACCTGATTCTTCACTCCCCGGCCCTCAGCCCCAAAGCTAGCTACTTATTTACACCCCAGTCGAGTAAGGAAAGAATAGTGCCTTTCCTAACGTAAACAGACTGGCCCATAATCGAACACACAAACCTAAGACTTGACAGTCTTCAGCTTCAGAATACGATTCACAAACCACACGGTGACGGTCAAAGTATGGAATACAAACATTTATATAAAGTTTATATATCTTCAGCTAGGTAAAATGTGGCTTAATGTGTCGCTAGAGAAGTAACTGAGATGTCAGGCTCTAATGATGATTAGGATCATGCGGTGTAGAATTACTATTTGTTGCGAAAATATAGAGTAAAATTATTTCTCTACACAAAAGCATTGATTTTATGTTCAATCGTTTTTTTTTTATCTCAACTTTATTTGTCTGTTAAGCATAACATACAAATACAATACATTTTTCATGACATTGAATACAACCATAACAAATCATATAATGATGATCAGTATTATATGAACGGACAAAGTGATGATGTTGCAATGGTAAGATGATGATGCTGGGGACAACAGTGATGCACGTGATGAAAATCACACGAGGAAAAAAAAAAAGCTTTTAACATTTTGTAGTAAAATCTTGACAAAATTAAATTAAAACAAAAAAATAGAATAAACAGGTCTTTGATAGCCCCGATTATAATGCCTTTGCATGTCTTTCCAAATTTCTCATTGCACTGGACTGATTCATTTCAGTGCCATAGAAGTTGGTTTTTTTTTTTTTAATCAGTAATTACTTCTGGTGAGGTACACAATAGGCATCATATCTAATAAACTAATCCATGGCATCCTCTCATATTTTAATAGGAAAAAATGTCACCAGCTGACTTAGACAATTTAAAAATAACTTACTGCAGCTCTTTTTAAAAGAAATTACCTTTCAAAAAAAGTCAACGACGATGTAGTCATGACCTAGTTTAGTACGTCCAAAATAACACTTGCCACACAACACGTCCAAGTCAAAACAAACCTCGAAAGTCAGTTAATACATCTATTACAATGACAGTGTGCGCGCAGAAAGTATACAACACCGTGAGGCTACACATACTTAGTGGACAAACATTACGGGTGTGTCTCTTACATTGTCTCTGCCTGGAAGAGAAAAAGGGATGGGGCTCCTCAGGTGTTATGTTTCTTCTATTTATTATCCAAAGCCACATGACATATTATAACTAACTGAATCAAATATAAATAAAACAATATTCGTCTATTCATTATAAAGGTCTAGTGACCCAGTATTAGTGTTCACGTGGTGACACATAATGTTACTCACTCAAACGTTAAGTAACTGTAAATACATATTACACAGTTTTTGTAAGACATATTAGGTGAGCTATTAAGTATAAAATTGTTCTGTAATCGATATTTTCTTAGTTTTTTTTTTCTTTTGCATGGGGCAACTTGCCTCCCTTCCCTCCCCTTCACTTTAGACAACTATATCTCAGGCCAAAATAATACTAGGCCGATTTTTTTTCTCATTTAATGAAAGCACATACAATACGCTTTCGTGTCAAACCAATAACCTGGTTCAACCAAACAGAGACTTTAACCTCAATTTTGTTGGCTGTAAGACATCTGTTCAACCAAACAGAGACTTTAACCTAAATTTTGTTGGCTGTAAGACCTCTGTTCAACCAAACAGAGACTTCAACCTCAATTTGTTTGGCTGTAAGACCTCTGTTCAACCAAACAGAGACTTCAACTTCAATTTTGTAGGCTGTAAGACCTCTGTTCAACCAAACAGAGACTTTAACCTCAATTTTGTTGGCTGTAAGATTTATAATTTTAGGATCTTAAAAGACCGTCTGCAGTATAAAAGGATAGGAAGGGCATGATGAGAAACTTCACAAATTATTTTTAATTCAGTCCTGACATTGGCTAGCACGACCCAAGAATAGCTGGTTGGTTCATATAATCATGGGTTATAGGGTTTGATACAATCACCCTATTATGGGGAGCCCAGAAACCTCTAATACCCACTTAAGCCCTTTGCACATGAACTTTGAGAACCGGTATGTTATAAATGTGGATAGCGTGCATCATATTACAGTAATATTCTAATGTTTACTAACCCCGCATTACGGTGTTTCTCATGCGGATAAGAAGACATAATTTTAGAGTAATCCAAAGTGACATCATAGGACTATCGAAAAAAATAATAGAGAAACAAACTATAATCGATAATATCCAGATAACAAAGGTTAGTATCTAGAAATAAAAGAATTTGTGTTTTCTTGTAGGTTTACACGATTTCTCGCTAATAATATACCCTGAGGTTTCTTTTTTGAAAGGAACTGTTTGCTTTTTGGCAGGAAGTGGTTTTCGGAAATGAAACTCAACTCGCAAAATTCGTGGAAATTAAATCCTTGAGAGGAAAAATATCCCACTTAAACAGTTCCTATCCCCTGTTTTATTTTGCATGCGTTATCTCCACAGCATGACCTCGGCAACTTCCGAAACATCTGAGTTATCTTTGACAAGCGAGACAAGCGAGACAAGTGAGACAAGTGAGACAAGTGAGACAAGCGAGACAAGCGAGACAAGTGAGACAAGTATGATGTCACAGACGTCTAAGACCAGTGAAGCAATTTTCTGCATCAATGACTGTACCAACATACCCGCTGGCAGGTAGTGTCATGAAGCTTCCGGAAGTGTAGTTTGATTTGCCTATTTGGCCTAGTGGATTGAGTTTGCCGCATAGCCTTATGTTGGTGGCAGTGATCAAAAATTTTTTTCATTAAGCTTATAGAGAATATTTTTAAAAAATGAAAATGATTATGATATTATGATTTTAAATTTAAGGATTATAACTGAGTTTTAAAGCAAATGCTAACTGAATGACAAGAATCGTTACTTCATAAACGAAAACACTTTGTGCACGCACACCCTAGTCTAATTCCACTTGCATCTTTGAGGGAAAATTTTAGGTTCTTTACAATCACTTACATACCCAAAAGATCCACTATGACTACATCTAAGCCTTCTTTTTCATTCGGGGTTTGTTAAAATTCATTGAGCTCTTTAAGGAATAGATCTTCCATTAAGATTCCAAGTTACTAACTGTTAAACAAGGCAGCAAGACGGTAAAAGACCAACCCATCAATCAATCAATCAATCAATCAAGCAGGCAAGCAAGCAAGCAACCAATTACTCGACCATCCATTCATCTATCCATCCAACCATCCATCCATCCATCCATCCATTCATCCATCCATGCATCCATCCATCCATCCAGGTACCCTGACTGCAGTGACTGCGCTTACTTTTTCATTTGCCCTGGAGGAGGAATACCCGGGGAAAGAAAAATGTGTTTTTCAGGAACTCTGTTCAGTCCTACGTCACTCCAGTGCCAGCCGACGGCCAGTGTTGCATGTGGGTGAGTAGAAACTGGCGACAGAAACCACTCTGCTGTGAACGCCTTGGTGGACTCTTATCACGTCAGTGTATTACGCCATGTTGTATGAGATCATATTCATTAAGAATTATGATGGTATTAGGGTGAAATTTTGGGCATATTAACAAACATACGTAATATATAAGTGTTGACAGTTTAATTGATCTGGGTGCTATACTTCTCAATACACATGACAAAAAAGACGTGATAGTGGGAGATTGTTCTTATGTCAGATTCGCAGCTCGCATAGTGTCACTGTTAGACAGGCGTTTTTAATTGATTAACTGTGAAATAACCATGTGGCACCTTCATAATGCTCAAACTTTGGAGCAGCATAGCAATCTTATAAGCTATCTGCATGTTTGAGCTAAAATTCGAAGGTATAAAACGTTGCATTATTGAAGTTTGAATTAAAGTGAAGCTTTTTAAAAAAAAAAAATTAGAAAGGAAGCGCTTCTTCCCCTTCATTCAATTATATGTTTAGCAGAGTTCCATTTTTTCTTCAGAACAAAACTTGTGAGTGTCATTGCAATCCTTGGTCATTTTATTTTGCACATGAAACTTTTCTCTGAAACTCGCACTATTTAAAAGCTCAAATTAGTATTCATGTGATATTCTTCTGTTTTTTAAAAACAAAACCTTTCTTGCACAGGTAGTTAATAGTTTTGCATTTTGCCCAACAAAAATTGTCAGTTACTCCAAAAGATCTATTTTCCCTCCGTTCCCCTTTCTCTCTTCCTTTCTCTCTCTTTTCAAAAAGTGTTCCCGCGTTTTACGTTCCAAGAAATTCACAAAGTTTTCGACTGTAAGGTACTGACTCTGATACATCACTGTACGTTACATTTTCCACAGTACAACTTCTGCCACTTCCGCTTCGTCGATGACGTCAGAAACAAGCATGCTTTCAATGACGTCAGAGAGATCCCAGGAAAGCTCTACGTCAGAGCTCAGTATGACTTCCGAGACCAGTGTGACATCAGAGGTAAAATCTGTTCTCTGACAGTCTTGAGTTAATAATATTGTATAGCGGTAGAGAAATGAATGCAGTCGCCTGAAGAAAAGAGAAAGGCAGGTCCCCTTCTTTAAAAAAAAAAAAATGTATGGCTGTTCATGTAGTTGTGAGTACAGAAGAAGAAACCAGCAAAATGTACTACAATATCCCCAAATCTGACAGTCATTTCCAAAATAAAAGAAAAAGCACAAAAGAAAATGTAGGTGCATATAATGGGTCTATTCAGTCATATGAAGTAATTTTTTTTTTATCCATCCATCCATCTAGTGCATGTATCCGTCTGTTGACCTGCCTAGTTCCTTGTGTCAGTCTGTCTGTCTGTCTGTCTGTCTGAAACGTTTATTATTCTTTTTTCCAGACATCAGAGACGAGCACACCCGTATATTGTCTGACCTATTCCAGTACAGTCTGTCAAGACAATGTGAGTTTTGTGAAACTACTCAGTGTAATACATGCTCTTTGTGTTTTGTTTAATGTCCTTACTTTCGTTCTGTTTAATATTCTCAGTTATTAGGCACATTCGGTTATCCGGGTATCGCAAGCCACAACTCCAGGAATCATTACCTCCGCTTTTTTTTTCCATTGTCAGAGAAAATCTGATAGGCTGTTATAGACTCAACTTGTTTTTTATTGGCTGATGCATCTTTTACTTTCGGAAGCGAGATTTGATGACGTAATCACACTACTATTTACATTTACATTTTGCTTAAACCGGATGTAATTTTTATTGGAGATGACTGACACAGAACAGTTTATTATAAGTATTGTCCTACTTATGAATGTAAACACTCTACGGTAAGCCTAAGTTAAGAAGGAAAAAAAAACATACATGAAAAATTCCTTGGACAGTGTAATTCTTTTCCCCAGAGGCAAACTGTTTCAAATGATCTTGAATAAGGAAGATCGTGGAGAAGTTCCAGATTATTAGTTATGAAGCGCAAAAGGTTCTATTTCTTAGTGGCATGGTATATTGGGATTTGTGGATCTTCAGTGGATCCAAAACCCAACAAGGACTTCTTTCTTGATGACGTAATTCTAAATTTAGAACACACACGTTGTTGAAGTGTTATCTGTGTTTATGCTTTCTGCGTGTTTTGGATAATTATTTGGTCCCTCGTTATTTTTTCTTTTGGGGTGGGGNGGGGGGGGGGGGGGGGGGCAGACTCATTTCCTTGCAGACAGGAATCCAAGAATTTCTTACACGGCTCGACCTGTTCCATTTCTCAAAGATCTCCCGAGGGGAGAAATCCGTGGATTCCCTTCACCGAGGGGCAAGATTCTCTATCACATTCCTCACCAGGACACTTGTAAACTGTGCCGACAATATAACTGTTCAGCTTAGGCCGGTGACATGACTGCTAGCTCTCTGTATTGGCCAACGACGTAACTGTTATCTGCCTGGGCCTACAACAAGAATGATATCCCTCTAGGCCGAAGACATAACCGTTATTCTTCTAGGCCGAGAGCGTGACTGTAGTGCCTGGAACAATGACACGACTATTATTCTTCTTTGGCCGATGACATAACTCTGGGCCACTGACATGTTTGTTATCTACCTGGACCGACAGTATCACAATTATCCCTCTGGGCCGGATATGACTGTTATCTGCTTGGGCCGAATTCATGACTGTTATCTGCCTGGTTTTGTTGCAGTCTCTGGCACCCGATGACTACCCAGACTGTGACGACTGTCAGCTGTTTGTTCGATGTACGTTCAACGGACAGAGCGAGCAGGGAGATTGCACGAGCGGCCTGGCGTTTGACTCTGTCACGAAGCTCTGTCGGCAGGATGGAAATGAAGTTTGTGCGTAAGTACTGTTCAGGATGTTGACACTGGCATTCAAGCATCTTAACTCTTGCAATGTGCTCGTGAATGCATTTCCAAGGGGGGGTTTTCCCGGCGAGTACTTTTTTCCGCCATAGGATGCACACTGAAGGAGATGAAACAATTTTCCGCGAGTTTGACGTTCAATGGCCACAGAATTCCTCACTCATCTGATCTCCAGTACACATTTAGACCAAGGCAATTATGGATGAATTTCTGAAAGCAGTATTCAGTGACATTAGGTGTATGCTTCAATGTTAACAAAACAAAATAAGTGACCCATTAAAGAAAAAAAAGTCTGATGAAGCTTTTGCATTTTAAAAAAAATATATCATGAGCGGAAATGAAAGTTTTTGTTTACTCAAACTCTCATTTACGGACTGACGGCTTGAGTAAAATTCTGCGAGCCTTGCCAACGACACACTTAATGTAAATATTAACGGTAAAGGTGATATGTTACTGCTGACGGTCAAAATCAAAGTTTTTCACCCACTGCCACCGTTATGAATAGGAAAGAAGGATGTCTGAAAGTAAAGATTTCGGTGGGTTCCGGTGGAATCGTGACGTCAAGCAAGATGCAATCGTTTCTCCAGCCCCAAAGGGAGTGAACACTGAAAGAGGAGGAGGAATGGATGGCAGATGCCCATAGAAAGACTTTAATGGTTACAATATAAGACACTGGGGAAAAGGAAAAGGAAAAGGGGTGACGGAGAGTCGAAAAAGAATAATGGAGATAACGCCAAAATTAACAGCACCATCATCATCCTCAGCAGCAGCAGCAGCAGCAGCAGCAACAACAACAACAAAAATAACAAAAATAACAACAACAAAAACAAGGCTAATTGTGGAAGTTGGGATCTAGAATTATTTACCACTATTTAACATTTGGGAAGCTTCTCCCCCTCCCCCTCTCCGTTTCTTCCTACCAAAAGAACAGCCAACTAAGCAAAAGATACAAAATTTATCTTATTTATATATAGTACTTATCAAACATCCCGAGAGTACATGTAGTGGCGGATAAAAAGGATGAACAGTTAATCAAAAGCTGTTTTCAAAACAGTATTTATCACTCTAAGTTTTCATGCCTGCATGGTCATCCAGGCATTGCAAGCCACAAATCTAGCAGTAACTACTTCCGCTTTCTACTTTTTCATTGTCAGACGAATGTCATTGGCTGATAAGGCGTTATATTTGCATTTTGTTGGCTAAATGCCTAAATTGGTGTTCGTTATTACAAAAATTATAGTAGAGCAAAAAAACATATTATGATTTCACGAAGAGAATCGTGCATTATCCCGACGTTTTTAAACAATGTACATCTGACACGTTGATCATTCCGAAGGACGTGGCAATGCTGATAGGCGGGAGGGGCTGCGTTCCTTGCACTTATGCAATCGTCTATTGTGCTCTGCAAACGTGGGCTGCGCTGACTTAGCATTGCTTTTGTCAAGCAATGTGACTTGTACCTCATCTTCACCCCTCTATCAACTTCTAATTCAACATTGAAAATACTGACCCACATACGACTCAAGAAATATGGGAAGCGAGCATTCACTTTTTCAGACCGATCCATTTGAATTGCCTTACAAGCTGAATTACGACCAGTGAGGAACCTCGAAAGTTTCAAGAGAAAGTTTAAGACAGACACATATTTCATGGTTATTTTGTTAATATCGAGCCCTGTCTATGTAGAAATGTATTTATATGTGAGCAGGAAATGTACTGATATAAGTAGTTCTATTTTGGTATATTGTGTGAGTTTACATATTTTCTGTTATTATCTTTCATACATGAAATATTTCAAGGAATGACTGCTGTGTAGATTTATCTTTCTTTGTTCTTGTAAAGCGCCTACGGCCCACACAATGGGGAGTGGGCGCTATATGAATATAATTTATTATTACTCAAGTGTGACGATTGTCTTAAATTTATATAAAGTTGATGTTCAGAAGTGAAGTTCAGAAGTTAATTAGGTCATGGGCAAAAAACTATAAACTGTTATACTTGCACAAGGTAAAGACATAGTTCATAATGAAAATGACAACGCGCATGACATATTCTTTTTATACATATATACTGACTGACACTTTTGTAAGTATTTCTTCTTGCACTCATCTAATTATAAGAAAAATTAAATTACTCTATTCCCCCACAGGACCAACGAGTGATGTCAGTTCCGCTGAGGGACCGGAAAATTGTTATATCAAGGCGTACTGTCAACGTCATTTTTAAAAAAATATTTTATCTATACCTGAAATAAAATAAAATGGATACCTTAAATTAATTCTAACCTAGATAATTAGTTCATTTACATTACATCTACTCTTTGTGGTTACACACGCAAAAAACTTTTTGTTATATATTACATAATTACTATATGTATTGTCGTTTGCCACCACTCCAGTCCAAACTTACGGTGGCTGTTTCCTCACCGGGAGCAAAAATGAACATCTGATTTAAAACAAATACATTACTTTTAATAGCTGATGACAAGTAAACATGTTTACGGTGTCTCTTCGTTTGACCCATCCCCATAAAACGCCAGTAGAGACCTCATGGTTTTTCAAGATTCAAGAGAACAAGCCCCTATCTTTTCAAACCTCTGATCCTAAATAGTGCTTCTTTAATCTAACCTAAATTGGCCAGGGGAGTGACAAATGTATTAGAACAGGTCACAGCTAAGGTCACTGGGCCCCTTGGAGGGAGAAAAAAACGATGATGATAATAATAGATCATCCTTACTAGTACGTCCAACTCAAGTGATTTCAAAATTAATGCGCGTGTGTAACCTTTTATGTCGTGGGCAACTCACCGTACAGTGGTTTTCATCTTCTACTTCACAACATTCTGAACATTTTCTTTGTAATTTACCTTAACCTTTCGCCTTCATCCAATTATTGGCATAAATTGTGTAACCCTGATAGTATTTTTTGAGGGCAATTTGAAACATTTTGTATTTTGTTCTACAAGGTGCTTTTCATATCCAAATTTGTATGTGAAGTATTTGTACAATCTATTCTCACTACATTTTTTGTATTTGGCTAAACGTCTTATTCATTCATTTTGAATTGAAGTTTGAATTCATTTTTGAAGTCATTTAAGATTTATTGCTTATTTAACACTTCGTGATTTATCCAAACTTAACTAAACCCCGTCTTGTTTTATAAATCTTCTGTCATGATGTCCAATTGAATAAATCTTATTCGTTTTCCACTTGTTCATACAATTCTCCAAAAGAGTATTTTGTAAGAATCCACCTTTGTTTCGTTGTCTATCAATTCAAGCCAGTACTTAATTAGTCTAATTTAATTTTCTTTCGACGGAGAGTAAATAGACTCTAACTTTCGATATACAAAACACGTAGGCATATTTCTTCTGACGCAAAGGACAGATTTTAATAAAAATAAGAGCAGTTTTTTCCAAGGGATTTGCACTGCAGAAACTTTGCATTTCACAAGCATAATTCAGCATTTATGCCGCTAAATTATTAAATAACTTAAAATGCAGATTTAAGGGTTTTTTAGTGAATTTTTTTTTTTTTAGTTTGGTAAGGAAGTATGTAGGTCGAATAAAGATATTCTCCCTTCCTCTAGTAGATTTTTGAATTCCATATGAGTATGATTCTAAACTTGCCAGATTAAATCTCGCATATTTTAAAGTAAGTCATCCTTTCTAGCATATTTTGCTTGAAATACCATTTATCTGAATCTTTTAACCCATCCGTTTTCTGAATCTACCATTTCTGTTTTTTCCACCCTGAATCCCTACTTGTCAAAATAAGTAATTAGTTAAACCCTTTTGCAGTCCATCTTCGTTTTTGCTGTAGACCGCCATATCATCTGCGAAAATGTATAATAATAAATGAATACTATAATAAGTAACAACTTAAATATAAACTATTCAATAAAAATTAATTTTGACAATATTTGTATCTTTCTGAAGACGTACATATAATATTGCGTTTGACTGTTCAGAACTTGGCTTGATTAGTTTTATCACCCTTTTTTTCCCCCTCAGTAAGTTTAGTCTTTTATTCTACAGTTCATCTTCTTTTGTTATGGATTTGTATTACAATGTGGACCCTTTGTCTTATTCAATATCTGTTTGAAAAAGTTTGTTAATAATTCTCTTGACTAAACACCGAAATAAGTTTACTATCTTGACTAATTTGTAGAATAAAATGAAGTATAAGAAAATGGTTCTTTTTCTCGAGTTCAGTATGGAAGATAGAGAGAGAGAGAGAGAGAGAGAGAGAGAGAGAGAGAGAGAGAGAAAGAGAGAGAGAGAGAGAACATATGAAAGACAAAACTTACTGTTATGTTATCTGTCCATATCGTCACGTAGTTCTCTCTGTTCCATAACGCCTGGAATCTGTTTGATTCAATAATTAAGTCTATTTTATATCAAGTAGACACCAAATATTAATACAGGGAATGCATAACAACCACAAGGCCGGTCTCCATTTTCTTTTTGCCGGGCTGTCCTTCTGAGATTCTAATTAACGGCAATGCAGGCCTCTAAGCAAGCAGACGTGGCTGCCTCTGATGCATAAGAACTACACCAGTCGTATAATCCAACAAAATTCCACATTTTCTAACTAATGTCTTAATTTCGCCCATTTTCTCGAGGGTACAAGGTACCTCTGGAGGTAAGGAGCAGAAACAATTATGTGACAGTAAGGACAGAAGTCATCAAAATAAGTGATACGGGGTACACCACAAAATAAATAAAATCAAGAAAATTAAGGAAACTATATCTGTGAGTTCCAATTCGCTATCTCGTAAATCTCGAAAAAGGTGTCGTGACGGGACCCACACATACACACACACACACACACACACACACACACACACACACACACACACACACACACACAGTATTGTTACGTGCATCCCTAAAATGACCGCTGTCTCTTAATCAGTCTGACTACAAATCTACGACACTTACAGACATTTAGCTCGACGATTACAGATCTACAGATACTTACGGACAATCATTCGTCTGACTACAGATGAACATTTAGGGACATTTGACCGTCTGGCTGCAGATCTACGGATAGTTATGGACACTCAGCCGTCTTACTACAGATCCTCGAATACTTAAGCGGCCACTCTGCCGTCTGACTACAGTTTTACGGTTGTACCTTGCCTGTGAAGCTAGTAATATAACTTAGTGATTTATGAGACACACATATGTAATTTATGTAGTATAAACAAATTAGGCTTTCATTTTGCTTATATTGCTCATTTCATTCGTCAACATTTGTTCAAACGGGAATTTTTCATCCTTTCATTTCAGGACGAGTGTCACATCTGAGACTAGCGAAACGTCAGAGACGAGTGCAACATCTGAGACTAGCGAAACTTCAGAGACGAGTGCCACATCTGAGACTAGCGAAACGTCAGAGACGAGTGCAACATCTGAGACTAGCGAAACTTCAGAGACCAGTGCCACATCGGCGACTAGCGCTACTTCCGAGACGAGTGCCACATCTGAGATCAGCGAAACTTCAGAGACGAGTGCAACATCTGAGACCAGCGACACCTCACAGACGAGTGCCACCTCTGAGACTAGCGAAACTTCAGAGACGAGTGCCACATCTGAGACTAGTGCTACTTCCGAGACGAGTGCCACATCTGAGACCAGCGAAAGTTCCGAGACGAGTGCCACATCTGAGACCAGCGAAACTTCAGAGACGAGTGCCACATCTGAGACTACTGCTACTTCCGAGACGAGTGCCACATCTGAGACCAGCGAAACCTCCGAGACGAGTGCCACATCGGAGACTAGCGAAACTTCGGAGACGAGTGAAACATCTGAGACTAGTGCTACTTCCGAGACGAGTGCCACATCTGAGACCAGCGAAACTTCAGAGACGAGTGCCACATCTGAAACCAGCGAAACTTCAGAGACGAGTGGAACATCTGAGACTAGCGAAACCTCCGAGACGAGTGCCACATCTGAGACTAGCGAAACTTCAGAGACGAGTGCCACATCTGAGACCAGCGAAACCTCCGAGACTAGTGCTACATCTGAGACTAGCGAAACATCAGAGACGAGTGCCACATCTGAGACTAGTGCTACTTCCGAGACGAGTGCCACATCTGAGACCAGCGGAACTTCAGAGACGAGTGCCACATCTGAGACAAGTGAAACTTCAGAGGTAATATCTGTTCTCTGATAGTTCTAGTTAAAGATTCTATGACCGTGGATATAAAGTATAAATACAACTGAGGATCCGCAAATGGTATCACGTAACAAATGAATGCAATCGATAGTATCTGCACTGGCGCTATGTCTAAAGAATGGACACAGCCAGTTCACTCTCATCTGAAAAGAATAAAAGTATCGCTCTTGATGTAGTTGTAAAAACAGATGAAGAAACAAACAAAATGTACTACAATATTCCCAGATCTCACAGTGATTTTCAAAGTAAGAGAAAAGGGTAGCATAAAAAAGAATGTTAGTGCACAATATATTTAATCTGTTCAGTCATATGAAGTATTTTTTAAAAAATCCATCCATCCATCCATCCATCCATCCATCCATCCCTCCCTCCCTCCCTCCCTCCATCCATCCATCCACCAATCCACACATCGATCCACGTCTGTTTGTGTATCCGTCTGATCAACTGCCTGTTTCCTTGTGTCTGTCTGTCTAAAACGTTTATTATTCTTTTTTCGAGACATCTGAGACCAGTGAAACTTCAGAGACGAGTGCCACATCTGAGACCAGCGAAACTTCAGAGACGAGTGCAACATCTGAGACCAGCGAAACTTCAGAGACGAGTGCAACATCTGAGACTAGCGAAACTTCAGAGACGAGTGCCACATCGGAGACTAGTGCTACTTCCGAGACGAATGCCACATCTGAGACCAGCGAAACTTCAGAGACGAGTGCCACATCTGAGACCAGCGCAACTTCAGAGACGAGTGTCACATCCGAGACAAGTGAAACTTCAGAGGTAAATTCTGTTCTCTGATAGTTTCTAGTTAAAGATTCTATGACCGTGGATATAAAGTATAAATACAACTATGTCTAAAGAATGGAGACAGCCAGTTCCCTCTCATCTGAAAAAAATAAAAGTATGGCTCTTCATGTAGTTGTAAATACAGAAGAACAATGAAACAAAATGTACTACAATATCCCCAGATCTCACAGTGATTTTCAAAGTACGAGAAAAAAGGTAGCATAAAAAAGAATGTTAGTGCATAATATATTTAGTCTATTCAGTCATATGAAGTATCTTTTAAAAAATCCATCCATCCATTCATCCATCCATCCATCCATCCATCCATCCATCCATCCATCCATCGCTCATCCCTCCCTCGCTCCAACCATCCACCAATCCACCCATCCATCCACCTCTGTATGTGTATCCGTCTGATCAACTGCCTGTTTCCTTGTGTCTGTCTGTCTGTCTGTCTGTCTGTCTGTCTGTCTGAAACGTATATTATTCTTTTTTCCAGACATCTGAGACCAGTGAAAATTCAGAGACGAGTGCCACATCTGAGACCAGCGAAACTTCAGAGACGAGTGCCACATCTGAGACCAGCGAAACTTCAGAGACGAGTGCCACATCGGAGACTAGTGCTACTTCCGAGACGAGTGCTACATCTGAGACCAGCGAAACCTCAGAGACGAGTGCCACATCTGAGACCAGCGAAACTTCAGAGACGAGTGCCATATCTGAGACAAGTCAAACTTCAGAGGTAAAATCTGTTCCCTGATAGTTTCTAGTTAAAGATTCTATGACCATGGATATAAAGTATAAATACAACTGAGGATACGGAAATGGCATCACCTAACAAATGAATGCAATCGATAGTATCTGCACTGGCGCTATGTCTAAAGAATGGAGACATCCAGTTCCCTCTCATCTGAAAAAAATAAAAGTATGGCTCTTCATGTAGTTGTAAATATAGAAGAACAAACAAACAAAATGTACTACAGTATCCACAGATCTCACAGTGATTTTCAAAGTATAAGAAAAAGGTAGCATAAAAGAGAATGTTGGTGCATATTATATTTAGTCTATTCAGTCATATGAAGTATTTTTATAAAAATCCATCCATCCATCTATCCATCCATCCATCCATCCATCCATCCATCCATCCAACCATCCATCCATCCACCCATCCATCCACCTCTGTATGTGTATCCGTCTGATCAACTGCCTGTTTCCTTGTGTCTGTCTGTCTGAAACGTTTATTATTCTTTTCTCCAGACATCTGAGACCAGCGAAACCTCAGAGACGAGTGCCACATCTGAGACTAGTGCTACTTCCGAGACGAGTGCCACATCTGAGACTAGCGAAACCTCCGAGACGAGTGCCACATCGGAGACTAGCGAAACTTCGGAAACGAGTGAAACATCTGAGACTAGTGCTACTTCCGAGACGAGTGCCACATCTGAGACCAGCGAAACTTCAGAGACGAGTGCCACATCTGAGACCAGCGAAACTTCAGAGACGAGTGGAACATCTGAGACTAGCGAAACCTCCGAGACGAGTGCCACATCTGAGACTAGCGAAACTTCAGAGACGAGTGCCACATCTGAGACCAGCGAAACCTCCGAGACTAGTGCTACATCTGAGACTAGCGAAACATCAGAGACGAGTGCCACATCTGAGACTAGTGCTACTTCCGAGACGAGTGCCACATCTGAGACCAGCGGAACTTCAGAGACGAGTGCCACATCTGAGACAAGTGAAACTTCAGAGGTAATATCTGTTCTCTGATAGCTTCTAGTTAAAGATTCTATGACCGTGGATATAAAGTATAAATACAACTGAGGATCCGCAAATGGTATCACGTAACAAATGAATGCAATCGATAGTATCTGCACTGGCGCTATGTCTAAAGAATGGACACAGCCAGTTCACTCTCATCTGAAAAGAATAAAAGTATCGCTCTTGATGTAGTTGTAAAAACAGATAAAGAAACAAACAAAATGTACTACAATATTCCCAGATCTCACAGTGATTTTCAAAGTAAGAGAAAAAGGTAGCATAAAAAAGAATGTTAGTGCACAATATATTAAGTCTATTCAGTCATATGAAGTATTTTTTAAAAAATCCATCCATCCATCTATCCATCCATCCATCCATCCCTCCCTCCCTCCCTCCCTCCCTCCATCCAACCATCCACCAATCCACCCATCCATCCACCTCTGTATGTGTATCCGTCTGATTAACTGTCTTTCCTTGTGTCTGTCTGTCTGTCTGTCTGAAACGTTTATTATTCTTTTTTTCAGACATCTGAGAGCAGTGAAACTTCAGAGACGAGTGCCACATCTGAGACCAGCGAAACTTCAGAGACGAGTGCAACATCTGAGACTAGCGAAACTTCAGAGACGAGTGCCACATCGGAGACTAGTGCTACTTCCGAGACGAGTGCCACAACTGAGAGCAGCGAAACTTCAGAGACGAGTGCCACATCTGAGACCAGCGCAATTTCAGAGACGAGTGTCACATCTGAGACAAGTGAAACTTCAGAGGTAAATTCTGTTCTCTGATAGTTTCTAGTTAAAGATTCTATGACCGTGGATACAAAGTATAAATACAACTATGTCTAAAGAATGGAGACAGCCAGTTCCCTCTCATCTGAAAAAAAATAAAAGTATGGCTCTTCATGTAGTTGTAAATACAGAAGAACAATGAAACAAAATGTACTACAATATCCCCAGATCTCACAGTGATTTTCAAAGTAAGAGAAAAAAGGTAGGATAAAAAAGAATGTTAGTGCATAATATATTTAGTCTATTCAGTCATATGAAGTATCTTTTAAAAAATCCATCCATCCATCCATCCATCCATCCATCCATCCATCCATCCATCCATCAATCCATCCCTCCCTCCATCCATCCATCCATCCATCCATCCATCCATCCATCCATCCATCCACCCATCCATCCACCTCTGTATGTGCATCAGTCTGATCAACTGCCTGTTTCCGTGTGTCTGTCTGTCTGTCTGTCTGTCTGTCTGTCTGTCTTAAACGTTTATTATTCTTTTTTCCAGACATCTGAGATCAGCGAAAATTCAGAGACGAGTGCCACAACTGAGACTAGTGCTACTTCCGAGACGAGTGCCACATCTGAGACCAGCGAAACTTCAGAGGCGAGTGCAACATCTGAGACTAGCGAAACTTCCGAGTCGAGTGCCACATCTGAAACTAGTGCTACTTCCGAGACGAGTGCCACATCTGAGACCAGCGAAACTTCAGAGACGAGTGCCACATCTGAGACCAGCGAAACTTCAGAGACGAGTGGAACATCTGAGACTAGCAAAACTTCAGAGACGAGTGCCACATCGGAGACTAGTGCTACTTCCGAGACGAGTGCCACATCTGAGACTAGCGACACTTCCGAGACGAGTGCCACATCTGAGACTAGCGAAACCTCCGAGACGAGTGCCACATCGGAGACTAGCGAAACATCGGAGACGAGTGCCACATCTGAGACTAGTGCTACTTCCGAGACGAGTGCCACATCTGAAACCAGCGAAACTTCAGAGACGAGTGCCACATCTGAGACAAGTGAAACCTCAGAGGTAAAATCTGTTCTCTGATAGTTTCTAGTTAAAGATTCTATGACCGTGGATATAAAGTATAAATATAACTGAGGATGCGCAAATGGCATCACCCAACAAATGAACGCAATCGATAGTATCTGCACTGGCGCTGTGTCTAAAGAGTGGAGACAGCCAGTTCCCTCTGATCTGAAAAAAATAAAAGTATGGCTCTTCATGTAGTTGTAAATACAGAAGAACAAACAAACAAAATGTACTACAGTATCCACAGATCTCACAGTGATTTTGAAAGTAAGAGAAAAAGGTAGCATAAAAGAAAATGTTGGTGCACATAATAATCTATTCAGTCATATGAAGCGTTTTTTTTTTAATCCATCCATCCATCCATCCATCCATCCATCCATCCATCCCTGTGTGTGTATCCGTCTGTTCAACTCCCTGTTTCCTTCTGTCTGTCTGTCTGTCTGTCTGTCTGTCTGTCTGTCTGTCTGTCTGTCTGTCTGTCTGTCTGTCTGTCTGTCTGTCTGTCTGTCTGTCTGTCTGTCTGAGACGTTTTTTATTCTTTTATTTTCCAGACATCAGAGACGAGCACGCCCGTATTTTGCTTGACCTATTCCAGTACAGTCTGTCAAGACAATGTGAGTTTTGTGAAACTACTCAGTGTAATACGTCATGCTCTTTGTGTTTTGTTTAATGTCCTTACTCTCGTTCTGTTTACTACTCTCAGTTATTAGGCACATTCGGTTATCCAGATATCGCAAGCCACAACTCCAGGATTCATTGCCACCGCTTTCTACTTTTCCATTGTCAGAGAAAATCTGATAGGCTGTTATAGATTCAACTTGCTTTTTATTGGCTGGTGCATCTTTTACTTTCGGAGGGGAGATTTGATGACGTACACTATTTTTTACATTTTGCTTAAACTGGGAGTGATTTTTATTGAAGTCGACCGACATAGAACAGTCTATTATTGTCCTGCTTATATACGTAACAGTCTGCGGCAGGCCTAGGTTAAGAAGAAAACAAACATCCATCAAATATTCCTTGGATTGTCGAATTCTTTTCCCCATAAGCAAACTATTTCAACTGACCTTGAATACGGACGATTGTGGAGAAGTTCCAGATTATTAGTTATGAAGCGCAAAAGGCTCTATTTCTTAGTGACATGGTATATGGGATTTGTGGATCTTCAGTGGATCCAAAACCCAACAAAGATTTCTTTCTTGGTGACGTAATTCTAAATTTAGAACACGCATGTTGTTGAAGCGTTATCTGTGTTTATGCTTTCTGCGTGTTTT
>JAWQUT010000083.1:1543795-1553904 GCA_033807755.1 Ellobium chinense | reverse complement strand
ACAGGTATAGTGTGGAATAAAAAATATCACTATCTCTGTTTATACAAGTGTTACAAAACATGCTCATTTGATATAATCGAGGATCTCTCTGAGTGTTTGGGGTAGGGTATTGGATAATATTAGGGTTAGGGGTGTTGTTAAGGAAGGGATTTCCAGATACCATGGAATAGCGAAGCCGAATAATTATCAACTTGGGTTCGATTCCTTACCATGGTCATGGCTTAACTACCTTCGGAAATCTATTCATTCACATTTTCTTCAGTTCATTCCTTTATAAAATGGGTACCTGGCTATAGGCTATTGCAGATATTGTCAGAATGCTATGATCAGCGCCTGTAAGTGGAAGCGGCTCTGTACGCTCCCCAGCGAGTTGGAAAAGTCTTAGAATGATCTGGCCTCCTAGGTTAATACTAGTGTGATGTCATGTGAGCTGGCTTTAGCCTGATGCGAGACAAAATAATAAATCGCATTATTATTATTATTATTATTATTATGGAAAGATCCTCTTGAGAACTCTGTCTTTCCCAATCCTGCCTCTAATACGGACCCACAAACACGCAGGGGCGTAGTGTGGGGGTCGAAACCAGGTAGACAAATTTACACAAAGGTTAAAGGAATCGTCGCACTTTTTCCTCAAACATCCCTCAATACTTTTATTAATAATATACCAGTTGAATAGATTTTATAAGAGGTTAAAAATCAATTTTGGTCATGAAGAGTAGGCCATCTATCTTCAGTAGTTCGTCAAGGGTTTAGAAAGTCAATATAAAAAATAAGATTAGGCTCGCACAATTTTATGATGGAAAGAGGAAAGTGGGGAATATCTAAAACTGACTTTAATAATACATTGTGTAATACTTGTAACGTGACAGAAGATGAGTACCACTGCATTGTAGAATGAACAAAATTTAAGAATAAAAGACTGAAATATATACCTTTATTGATGGTTCTTAATAAAACCTAGTATGGCTAAATTCCTAAATCTTTTATATTCAAGGAATAATGAAGAACTCAGAAAAGTAGCAGTAGGATTATATGATATTTTAAGAGAATACGAAAAGTTTAAGTGACACAAGTGTTAGTTCCCTATCTGGCATGGAGGTGGGGAGGGTTGTTAGCTTTTGTTACATAGATGTGTCTAACGGGACGTTGTGAAAGTTGTAGCTGTTAACATTACGAGGATGGGAAGAGTGAGTGAGTGAGTGAGTGAGTGAGTGAGTGAGTGAGTGAGTGAGTGAGTGAATGAGAGAAAGAGAAATTGTGTGAGACAGGGACAGAGAAAGTTAGTGGGGGAGAGAGACAGAGACAGTGAGACAGAGAGAAAGAGAAAGAGACAGAGATGTCAGTGACTAAATGTAAGCGACAGTTATGCATAAAGTATATTAAGCTTTTTTTTCTTTTCATTCATTTTTTTGTACTGATGTGACGCTATATTGTATGTGGTTGGCTTTTGCCTAAATTAATAATCTTGAAACTTGAAACTTGAATTAAGTGGAGGCATGATAGCATGAATCAAACAAACAAACAAACAAACAAACAAACAGTATTATACCTTGTACAGTCAATGTGAGCAGTCGGAAATGTGTCAGGGTCATGGGTGAACACTAGGCTCACACGTGAAAATTAGGGACCGATTCAGGCAGTAGGTATTTAAGAATTAAATTGCTGTAAAGTTTGAGTTCTTGTAGTGTAGCGGCACATTCAGACTTGCAAACTGAGAGACCCTGGGTTCGATTCCCAGTAGGGACAGAAAATTTTCTTGTGTAGGTTTTTCGACCTCTCTTCTCAAAATTGATCCTTCACAGTAATTTGGTAAAATGCCTAGTGACACACTTCCCTTTATAATGTTTAACAACATCTAAAAATTATCAGACTGAGCTCACATTCCTACCCGTTAATAATAAAGAATGAAGACTAGACTATATGCCTTGCCACATGGTTACATAAAGATTTGCTGTACCATCTAAACCAGGAATGCGTGGCAGCAACAGTGCAATATCACGACAACAACAAGCACAACAATAACAACAACAATAATAACAAAATAGCGATATCAGCAACAGTACTACTGTACTGACCTGTTTTTTTACTCCTTGTAGATAAAATTGGGGCGTCGTTCTTTCGTGTTGGCAACATGACTGAAAATGATGTCGTAGAAGGAAGATGTTAGTGATAATTCGTTGATCAAATCTGTTTCCATAGCAAGGCACATTATATACGTATGTTTTGCTCGTGTTTCGCTCATAGTTCAACGTGTGTTGTCTTTTATCCGTCGCAAGATGCTGAGAGGGTGCTCGCCATGGATGCTTTCAAAACAACAGCCACATTTTCAAGGGGCTTCACTAAATCCACCTTACCGAAAACATAAAGTTCCAAGTTATTCAAGGTTTATATCTAGACGCTAGTCCTGGATCTGTCCAGTGTACAGA
Source organism: Ellobium chinense (assembly GCA_033807755.1). Taxonomy (NCBI): domain Eukaryota; kingdom Metazoa; phylum Mollusca; class Gastropoda; order Ellobiida; family Ellobiidae; genus Ellobium; species Ellobium chinense. The sequence continues at coordinate 1,551,475 of JAWQUT010000083.1, read as the reverse complement.
CACCGAAATAAGAAATGATGCGGGTCTAAGTAACACATACGACCCCATTCCAAGTCTGCGAATGAAAACAGGGGAGGTCAGTTATCTAACTTCTAGACTATCTTTATGGCCTCGTTTCTCTTCCGTAAGCATTTAGATTTTTGCCTACAGGCACGGAAGTTCTAGGCCTACCAGAGTTCGTGGGTGCTGCTGTGGCTCAGTCTGACTTATGAAGATGCCAATGTATTTTTCACTGTTGGCTATATTAGGTTTTACACCTCTCATTAATTTATCCCGGGATGCCGTGTCAAAATACTTTCCAAATATGTTGTTTAGCTCTTCCTCCATGTTTTGACACAAAGAAAAATGCACCTGGACCAGTTAGATTTTGAGAACTTAGGCAGTGAAGCAGACAACCTAATATTTTAGGCCTTTTCACTCAGTAAACAGGGTAATTTTACCCACCTAGCAACAACCACAAATGTTATACTTGAGTGACTAAACCTCACCTGTTCTGGGTCTACTCATATATTTGCACCTATCTAAGCCTTTGAAATTAAAATCCAACCCCTCCCCTCCTCCCTATGGCCAATATTCTGATTTTTATAGGGACTATTTAAAATTGCATATCAAAATGACAGGTGCTATTGGCATCTTCATACCCTGAGTAAAAGGGCCGATTTTATTGCGCATAATACATAGAAGACGAGCTACCGGCGAGTTAACCTATGTGGTCGAAGTCCAAAATGACTACGTCTCTAGTGAAGCAGGGCTGCGCTTGGAGCTCAGTCAGGGTGCAAGTGCTGTTCTTGTGAGAAAACGTTTAAATGACTTATGCAGAAGTCTTTTTTTTTCTTCTTTTTTTTACAAAAGCTTCGGCCTAATGTATTACAAGTCTGCGAAGTCATAATCGGTTATGAGTGCTGGCAATTTTAATTCAGTACTTTCTGGTTGTCTATCCGTTTTTTTTGAAATATTTTACGAGATGTGTTTTTTCCAAGTGGTATTTGACTACCATAATGCCACGCCCCTGGGTGCACATTAGGAAAATGCCAGGAGTATACGAAATGCACATATAATAACTCGTAAACTACGATGATAATATACCTACTCGTGAATATAAAGTTTATGGTCACGACTACGTCAATCTTTGTTTTATGATGACCTTTGACGAAAGCAATTTTTGTATTATTGAATGTATAACACCTCTTCATTTCAGTGTGGAAGTATATTATGATCATTTTATGATCATTTGATAAATAAATTCTTGGTATTCTCCAAGGATGAGTTTTGGTTAGAAAGAATGAGGAGAGGGTTAGGAGAAAGTTAGGGAAGAGAAGGTGTTCCTAAACAGTATCCCAGGATTCTCTCAAAGGTGTTTTCTCTCACCTAATGTTACCCTTAGCACTAACCCAAATACACTTTGGGAGAAAGCCAGGATTATAAAAAATTCACTTAGAAAAGTTGTAGTCTGAAGTGATAATATACTCGCGCAAATAAACAAAGAATTGTGTATCGATATCTATATCAATCATTGTTTTGTCATGCCTTGTGGTGAATAGTAGTTTAGTGTTATTAAATTACTTACTTTGTCACCTCAGTTTACAAATGTCTAAATGTTCATTTGTTATAACTAGTAAAGACACCCATTCTTAGAATAGGCTTGCATGTCTAACCATCCAGTTTCTGATGACAGGCACTGGCTTACAACATAGACAACAAAGCTTGGTACGATCTTTAAAGCCATGAACTCTGATCAAGGGAAGCAACGCCCCCTTTGTCTAAGTAAATTCAAAACAACTGCCACTTACACGAAGCTTAAAAAAAGAGGAAATGGTTTTTAAAAAGTTACCCTTAATAAAAACTATGGCCTCCAGGCAGCTGCCTTAACGAAAATGGCGGCATGTCAGATCGCATGGATGTAGGTGTCTTTGTAATGAAATGGAAAAGCGTTATACGAACTCGTGCCTCTGACTTCATTCACAGATTAACACGTTTATTTCCCTTGTAACAATGTTACAAAATATGACCATAATATAGATACCATCAGACAGTACACCAGCGACAAATGGACAGAAAATCAGATTAAATCGTCAGACTATCAGAAAAATGAACACAATCGGGAAAATGGGCAATCAGACAGACGGATAGACATATCAAAATCCTAACAGGAGACGTATTTAGGCCTTCATAAACCAACGACTAAGTTGCAGAAAAGTTAATGCTACTTCGTGAATTATTTCATCATTTTTTTTTACGCGATAAAGGATGTTTCATGGAGAGGGTATAGCTTTGAGAATATTCACGATGTTTTGCACTGCTTGGGGACATTTTTGAGCTAAACAGACTTTACATTATTCTATTAAAGCATGATTCTGGGACTCTGCCAGGATGTGCGTTGGTTAGGTTTAAGCTGAAACTGGTCTGCTGAATGATTACGTCCAGTAATTATTATTGCGCTGAGAAATATTTATTGCGAAGTCTTCAATTTAGGCGGATGTATTTATATAAATAAAGTATGTATACAATAATGTGCCATCGTACGATGCTCAGCTACCTATTGTGTTTAACGTGTGAAGGATTTTCGGGTTGAGAGTAAAATTAAGGTAAGGAAACATCTGAGCGAAGATAGAGAGTTCAAAGATGTTGTCCACACACTTTCCAACGAATGCGCTCTTTTTCTCAGCTCTGCCCTAAGTACAAATCACCTGTACATCTTGGGAGAGTCTCGGGTTTATACTAGATGGATATACTGTAGAGCACGTCAACAGAGGTGATGATATTATAGGTTAAACACCCTCAAATAAGTTCATTATATAACACTAGTAATTGAAAACTGCTATGGCCCTGCCCTAATATTCATTGGACATCTCCATTGAGCAATACAGATGACTATTTAACTTAAAAAAAAATGAATGGGTTTGAGGGCACCATGACTAGTAAACTTCTGAGTCCTGCCTTTTTGTTTGTACCTACCCCCATGAAGACCCGCCTGGATCGCCAGTCTAAACTAAACTAAACTAAACTAAACTAAACTAAACTAAACTAAACTAAACTAAACTAAACTAAACTAAACTAAACTAAACTAAACTAACGACACGACACGACACGACACGACACGACACGACACGACACGACATTAAAAACCATCACAAATTTGATCAAACTCCTCCTCCTCTTCTTCATCGTCATCTTTCAAGCCACTACCGGTAACATTTAGATAAGAGTGGTCTTAAGATGATACTAAGATTTCGCAGGTAACTTTAACTCCCGTATGGTGAACCCCACAGGTGGCTAAGTTTTCAAATTAAAACTTCTAGAACTTATCCAAGGTGTTCTTAGATTAGTGTTAGTGGCAGGCTTAGGAAAGAGGGAAAAATCAAGTTTCGCTGTAGAGACATTCTGGATAATTGTCTAGGGACTATCTATCTTCTTTCATCTCGCACCTGACCCTAAACACGCGCATGCGCTCGCACACACACAGACACACACACACACACACACACACACACACACACACACACACACACACACACACGTGTGTGTAAACCTTGTTTACCAACCCAATCAGTCATTTACGCTTTCTTGCCTCTCTCACTTTTCTTGCAAATCGCCTAGCTTACAGCTCTGTGGTCTTCATTTTTTTTTCTCGCATTTTTTCTTTCAGTGTCTGTTTTTGACTTAATTTATCGCCTTGGATAGAAAACTCTGCCAAGAAGTAACACTGCCGTCTTCACCTTTGATTTCCACTCATTTCCATAGTATGCTGTTGACTCGACACAATTTTTACAGGCACTAATCCGACAGGGTGTAGAGGGAAGAGGTTTTTTTTTCTTCGGAGGAAAGGGGAGGGGGGAGTGGGGGAGAAGAGAAAGAGTTGGAGGGAGTTGCAGAATCACGGAAGGTACCTGGTGACATGCTTAGTAAACATGCATTACTGGAATATGTTTTGCACACGGTTGGTTGTTTGTTTTTTTGTCAAGCGATCTAGAGCAGTTGATATGAGTGAAGATTTGTGTCAGGACATCAGTGTATTATTAAAAATCTTAATAGCTCTGCATAAACAGGCACAGAAAATGTTGTAATTTCTGAATAATTATGCTGATTTCTAAAGTCACTGTATATTGTAATGGGAAGAAAAATATTAAATGAGGTTGTGGCGTCTATCAGGTGATCCCAAATCGATTCCCCGGAGAAAAAGCCACAGAGAAATAAAAGAAACAAATCACAGAGGGGAGAAAAATCCGGGAATAATTTTAAAAAAAAAATATATACAACTCAAAGAAGAAATAAGTACCTTGACTCCAATTTCATTTGAAAACCACATCTAATCATTACAAGCAGGAAATAAGTGTCCTGTTGCTTGTAATTTTTCTACATCTGACGTTACGTATTTTCCAGTGTTGACCTTACACACGTGCATTTAAAAAAAATAAAGTATACAAACATTTAGATAACTCTCATCTTCTTTGTTTGTTTCATTCTTTATTAATCAGTGTTTTGATAATGACTAGCAATTTGTAGTCACTTGACTTCTTGATATTCAGAAAGACTTTACTAATAGAAGGTTGCAAAAGCACAGTGCACTCTACCCTTTCCGCCTATCAGCTTGTGTCGATTCGGGGATGTGTCAGCCACTTCAAATCTGCATGACTTCAGGGGTTCTATCCGTGCATCTGACCATCAACACAGGCCCTTGAGAGAGTCCCAGGATATTGCCATTAAATCATGCTTAGGTAGGAAACTCTTACTCGGAGAGCGAGGCAACAAAAGATCTTCAGAGGAAGATACCCCCCGTCTAACAAGTGTTTCGGCCCTTTGACTTCCTGACACTCTAAATCTAAAGGGGCTGGGCCACACTTGGGTCATGACTTCCAAGTGTCCTTCTGTTGACATCTCTCTCATTAAATAATGCGTAATTCTATATCTTAACTGCTCGACACTAACATGGTGTAGATCTCTCTGTTTGACATCCTTCATGCCCAATATCATAAGACATCCCCGCATAGGCCTTGGTTTAGGGTTAGGGACAGGATTAGAAGGAGAAAGTGCACACATGAGAGACTTTTTAGACAATAATAACAATATCCAGGGACTGTCCCAAATTTGGTCTTTTTTTTTCTTAACCTTAATCCTAACCCTAAGTCAAGCACTAGCTAGTAGGTCTATTGCGTCCTTTGCCTACAAAATTTGCCGGAACTTCAGAGTTCAGCTTAGGTTTAGTACAATGCCTTGTGCGACAATGCAACCCTCATTGGACTTGCATCCAAGTGGCTTGACAACAGCTTTGTCAAGAGACCAGGATGTGCCGTAAATTGTTACCTTCGTGGCCTTAACAAACATTCGATTTCTGAGCTCATCGCTGTGACGAAGTCGTCCAGATAAGATAATTATGATCCGAATGTAGTCCCATGATATAAAAATGATGCTCTGGGTGATATCGATCTGTTGGCCTTTGAAATTACCCTTCAAATGGTATTTGGATCATGGAAAGTACAAGGCGACATGCTTAGTAAACATGCATTACTGAATTCTGCAGTGCGTGCGGTTTTTGTTTTTCAAAGCGATCTAGAGCAGTCGATTTGAGTGAAGGTTTATGTCAATAAATCAATGTCTCTCTTAAAAATGATTATTGCTCTGCGTTTAATTGCCTGTCCTGTCTCCTCGTCTATATCAACACGTCACTGGAGTGCGCAGAGTAGGCTAGGGAATCAATATTCTAAATGGTAATTACGTTTACTAGTAATGGTTGACGATGCTGCCACAGTGACAGCGAGCATGCGGAATTAAGAACCTGGAGGTTGCGGGTTCAAATCCCTTCAGAGGATGCAAACAAACAAACAAAAAAAGAGAAACCTAGAAATAATGACCCAAGTATAGCTCAGCTCTTTTAGAGTGTCAGGAAGTCAAAGGGCTGAAACACTTGTTAGATGTGGGTAATTTTCTCTGAAGATCATCTGTTGTCTAGCTCTCCGAATGAGAGCGCCTCCTATCTTTAGTGTCTACTGCTAGCCAACATGATTACCTCATAAATTGATTAATTTTACTGTGTCGGGGTTTGATCTCTTATTTCTCATAGATTGTACCTACAGCTATGTTGTTTTGGCTATTTACATATTTTCCAGGTACATTAATGTTCGATTGTCCATAACCCAGGTTCAAAATCAGTAAACTGAAATTGAGATAGAAAATATTAACATGGAGCGGTCTTGTTATTAACTATAGATTTTCAATCATGGATGGATAATTAGCAGCTAATCAAAGCACGTGGTTTATTTCACAGTTAACATAAAAAAGTGTTGATCTATAAGGTCATATCCAGCAATTCAGTTCAAATGTGAATTCAATATCGTTTTGTTCAAAATTTTGAGCTGGTCCTGAGAGCATTTACTGGATTCATGTTGCATTAGTTGTATTTATGATGCCCTAAGAACAGGCAGACTTTTCGGACCTCGGAATTCATGGTTGGTTTTTGGTGGTATGTAGAATACTTTGCCCTCTTGGAAGACTTCTAAATATTAAAAAAAAAATATCCCCAAATGAAGAAAATTGCGGATGACATCATTATGTTTTAGATTTAAAATTCTAAACATTTAGGGAGAAAGTTGTTCTCGTCATGTAAGCAACTTGTCGTGTACTTTCACTAGTTTTAAATTTTGTGAAGAACGAGGATGTACGTAACGTAGTCCTGGGGAAAGATTTCATTTTGATTAACTGAATAAGTGGGTGCACATATTTTTAACTATCCGGCCAACCAGTTGCTATTAACTCTCTTTTCAAGGGGTTCATCATCTCTTCTTAAAGGAAAGATGAATCGTCCTACAGACCATGTTAAATCATACGATACCCTGTTATTCCAATAAAGCAGTAATCCAAGTGTCTGTCAACATGATATAAAGCCTCTGCCTGCCCCAGACAACCCACAGGGTTACATTATGCAAAGTCCAAATTCTTATACCCAATGCGCGCGTGGCGGTCATAAGCTTACGTCAGATACATTCTGGCAGCACGGCCAAGCTGTCTAGCCAGTGCTCTGCAAATGGGTGATAACGCGTCAGTATGAATCTTTTAACTCCACTGTAAGAGGCAGCTGTGACAAGCAAAATCATGCTGAGGCAAAAAAACTGCAGAATACTGTACCTGGCTTACAAAATCAAAGTTTACTTTTGAATTTGGATGACCAAAACCTTAATTAAAAGCTGAATAATACAATGTCAGACAGAGGTATCTGTAGATGCTGGAACTTCTGTGACGTCATCATTTTTGGTACAAGCCGCTGTTGTTCGGGGACCTGTCACTCTAACTCTCCTAATAACGTCATAATTACACACGCGCTCGGTGACAAAACGATCCTCTTTTTTTGCTAAATTGGCTCGGTGGGCACCATAGATAATTTTCAGAGAGAAGAAGCACTGAAATACAGAACATTATATTTGACTTGGGGTGTCCACTACTTTTAATTCAAATTAAGAGCAGGTGTGGCATGTAAATATACACTTTTTATGCTACTCCCACGGTAAATTCCCATGTTGCAAGCTGATCATTAATCTGTTTATAGTGATCTTAGTATCATTTCATTTTGATGATTTGATTTCTTGAATGTAGATTGATGTTAGTATCATTTCATTTTGATGATTTGATTTCTTGAATGTAGATTGATGTTAGTATCATTTCATTTTGATGATTTGATTTCTTGAATGT
>JAWQUT010000083.1:1514145-1533258 GCA_033807755.1 Ellobium chinense | reverse complement strand
TGTATGTATGTATGTATGTATGTATGTATGTATGTATGTATGTATGTATGTATGTATGTATGTATGTATGTATGTATGTATGTATGTATGTATGTGTGTGTGTGTGTGTGTATGTATGTTTGTATGTCATTTTGTATGTATGTATGTATGTATGTATGTATGTATGTATGTATGTATGTATGTATGTATGTATCTATCTATCTATCTATCTATCTATCTATCTATCTATCTATCTATCTATCTATCTACCTATGTTTCTACGTATGGATGTTCGTGTATGTATTCTGCATTTATGTATGTGCATGTGTGCGTGCGGACGAGCGTGTGTGCGTGTCTGTGTGTGTGTGTATGTAAGCATGCATGTGTATAGAGACAGAGAGAGAAAAAGAAAGAGAGAGAGAGAGAGAGAGAGAGAGAGAGAGAGAGGCAGATGGACTCGAGAGACTCCAGCTACTGGAATGTGAGTCCTCTCCATCAATCTGCTACCCACAGTCATACATTAAGACATGCAAAATATGCAATCACCCACGTCAGACGTGTTTCTCATGCATTCAGTGGCTGTAGGAAACAGAAGAACATATACCAGCAGAGACATAATTGCATTGTTGACATTGTTTTTCAGAAGGTGGCAGGAAGTATAAAGGACAAAACTGTGTTGAAGGACACTTTGTTAAAGCATAGTTATTTCTTCGAAAACAGTCAGTCACAAACAAACACTTTTCCAACAGGCACACACTAGACCTGATATCGCCATTATTGATTTCGTACAAAAAGGAGTGAAGATCATAGAAATCTCTGATCCATTTGATGTTCATATTGATAAATGTTATTGAGAAAAGGTCAGCAAGAATTTCCCCCTTTCACTCGAGAATAATAATTCATGCTATCAGTGCGAAATTATAATGCTTTTTGTGAGCATATTAAGACTTGTACGTAAAACGTGCATTTCTGGATTAATGAAAATGAATATCAGAAAAAATTGAGAAGTAGCTCCTTGCAAAGTTTTGCGGCATTAACACATTGTTGGATCCCTTCAAATCTGGGGTGAAACGTGGAACCATCATTTTGTAGTCATGTTGCACTGAAAGTCCAGAATTTCCATCTACAAATGATTTACTATCACTGCTACCATCATCATCTTTAACATTCATCATCACCATCACTGTCATCGCCAACAGCACCACTGCACCATCAACTCATGTATTGCTGTCTTCATACTATCCAATCATTCAGCTCATCATCCATCATTCACATCTATCATAGTGATGATTTCCGTGTTGATGTCATGTAATTATATTTCATTTGTAGATCTTGCAATGTATCCAAATGGAAATAAAGAATTACATATATATATCTTATCTTATATTATAAAAAAAAAACCTCGTGAAATTTGTACGAGCCATATCTCAGCTGTTTTTCTACCAACCGACTTTAAATTTTGCATACACCTTCCTTTTAGTCTAACGATTTTTCTTTCGGTACTTTCTTCGCCTTAAACTGTCCGTAAGTATTATGTTGATAATTATGTAAATTCCCTTTAGTTCGTGGTTACGGTCCCAGTTCAATGTTTTTAAATGACCATACGTCATTGGTTTTTGCTGTTCGTCATTAAACGTTTACTTCCGGTCCCCGAAGTTGAAATCGAGCATTTATCAGATGTCGGGTCGAGAATATGTACGTAGTAGAGTCGATCGCTAGAGTGAACATAATCATCTTTCCGAAAAGGGGCAGAATCAATAGAATGAACATAACTTTGCCCGTGTGAACCACCAGTGCGAATACTGGTGCTTTCCGATAGAAAGATGCAAGTCCTAGACTTGGCTGCACCAACAGCTAAGAATCGTTTCCTCCCATGCACATCGTGCGGGTTAATTAATTTCTCAACCGATTTCATCATGCATAAGTCACGAACCGACCATAACTGGTTCTTTTTTTTTTTTTAATCGGTGGGCAGCAATGTTCCTGATTGTCTCCGATTGGGTGGGTAGGTAGGTAGGTAGGTAGGTAGGTAGGTAGGTAGGTAGACAGACAAACAGACAAACAGACAAACAGACAGACAGACAGACAGACAGACAGATACTTGAAAGATAGAGAAACAAAGGGATTCCTTGGTACCAATATTCCTGCCCATGGTCTTCAATAGGGATAAGATAAGATAAGATAAGATAAGAATGACTTTATTATCCTTAGAAAGGAAAATTACCTTGGCTGTGGTACATGAGAGTAAATAATAAATAATCAAAAAGTCTAAACATAATAGTACATAACTCATTACAATACAATGTATTATACGTAATTATATGTATATAATGTTCACATTTTAAACCTCATTTTTTAAATTTTGTAATGATTATCATTTTCTTATAATTCTTAGCCACTGATGATATCTGACGAACTTGTAGTCTAGTTGTTGTTTTTTTTCTGTTCATTGACTGCAGTGACGGTGGAGGTGGAGGTGGTAGTCACTATCGTGGTGTTGATAGTCACGAAGGAAGTGATGGTTGTGATGATGGTGCTGATGTTTGGAAGATGGTAATTGTGAGACTCTGTTGGTTGTGGTAATGATGTTGATGGGCGTCTATTGATAGCGATAGTGGTGATAGTTGGAATATTATAATAGTGGTTGTGCTTGTTTTTATTCAAGCGTTTTTCCTCATGATTTCTGCTAGTTTATTTTTAGTTCTGTTCATTGCTCTTCATGTTTCATTTAAAACATCAGATCTGAAAAAAAACTCTAACGCCCGAAAATGTTTCATGTATTAAATTCTTTCTATTCCAATAAAAAAGAAACTTTACGACATAGTCAAGTGCTTTTCTCTATACCTTCGCTGACACGTCACTGTGTGGCTTTCAGATTTCATGTTCCGTGTAGTAATAATAGTCTCGGGGATGCCGTTCATCGGCGGTCAAGTTCAACTTTTTTAATGGCTCCCGGCGCGTTCATTTGCAGTGCTGTTCGGTGCGGCTCTAGATAATGTGTTGCTCCCTATCGCTGGTACTATTTAGTAGTCTATTTTTAGGATTTCTATTTTCCGCCGTTCAACTGTAGCGCCTCCTTTCGCTTAATGAGGAAATAATCTAGTATTTATCTATAGTACGTTGTTGTTCTTGAAAGTTATTTCCAGTGTTACTAAATCAGTGATTTATAGGAGAAGTGGTGGTAGTGATGATGGTAGTAGTGGTGCCGGTGAAAATGTGATGGTAGTGGAAACACTTGTAGCGGTAGAAAGGATGATGGTTTATTTTTAGTTCAGCTTTCCGCCGCTTATCTTAACATTTAAGTTCGATCCGTTCTTGGGTCTTGCTCTTCTTGTCTGTTTATAGCTCTATTATATCTACTTTTAGCTTACAAGTTGTTTTCTTCAATTGTCTCCGTAAGCGATTTGAAGAGTCCATCTATGTTGTTTCATAAGTCTTCTAAATGTATTTTAGTTTCATCAGTTTACCTGAAAAAGGAATATTCAGATATTTCAAATTACATTTTTATTGATATATAGTCGTGATATTACACGTGAACCTGTAAACTTTTTGAGCGCTGATTTGGCGGATTTTGTTTGCTTGTTTTTTTTGTTTTTTTTTTCAAGTTAAAAATGATGATGATGATGATGACAATGACGACGATGATGATAATACACGACACTTCACGATACGACACGACACTTCACGACACGACACGACAACGACACTTCACGACACGACACGACACGACACCACACCACACCACACCACACCACACCACACTACACTACACTACACTACACTACACTACACTACACTACACTACACTACACTACACTGTAAGTGCACCGCACTACACTACACTACACTACACTACACTACACTACACTACACTACACTACACTACAATACAATACAATACAATATAATATGAAAAAAACATACTAAAAACAAGAGCTGTACCGCTACCGAGAATTTTATACTTACAAAAGAGAGTGAAAAAGAACATGACTGTAGTAATGATGATGATGATGATAATTGATGATGATGATAATGATGGTAGTTCTGATAAAAACAACCTGTAATTTGCCTACTTTGATATCGTACATTCATCAACTTGCACGACGTATTTACACTTTCCGTATGTAGTGATTGAAATCCTTTAAATCTTTTACACTTATCGACAGTTTAGACGCGCTTTTATTGTTGTTTTTGTGCAGTGACGAGGATAATTAAGATACAGATGTAATGATGATGACAGTGATAGGGAAGATAATGTTTTCCATCCATAACAGCAGTGCAGATAATACTTCGACATCAACCACGATTGCTCTGGAGACGACAAAGAGAGAGAGAGAGATAGAAGAAGAAAAAAAAAAGAAGAAGAAGAAAAAGAAGAAGAAGAAGAAGAAAAAGTAGAAGAAGAAGAAGAAGAAAAGGAAGAAGAAAAAAAAAAGAAGGAGGAGGAGGAGAAAAAGAAGACGAAGAAGAAGAAAAACAAGGAGGAGGAGGAACAGAAGAAAACGAAAAAGAAGAAGGAGGAATAGGAGGAGGAGGAGGAGAAGAAGAAACAAAAAGGCGGAGGAGGAGGAGGAGAGGAAGAAGAGGAAGAAGAAGAAGAGGAAAAAGAAGAAGAAGGAGGAGGAGTAGGAGGAGGAGGAGGAGGAATAATACAAGAAGAAGAAGAAAAAGAAGGAGGCGGAGGAGGAGAAGAAGATGAGGAAGAAGAAGAAGAAAGAGGAGGAGGAGAAAAAGAAAAAGAGGACGAGGAAGAAGAAGAAGAAGAAGGAGAAGAAGAAGAAGAAGAAAAAGAAGAAGAAGAAGAGGAAGAAGGAGAAGGAGGAGGAGGAGGAGAAGAAGAAGAAGAAAAAGAAGAAGAAGGAGAAGAAGAAGAAAAAGGAGGAGAAGGGGGAGAAGAAGAAGAAGAAGAAGAAGAAGGAAAAGAAGGAGAAGAAGAAGGAAAAGAAGGAGAAGAAGAAGAAGAAGAAAAAGAAGAAGAAGAAAAGAAAGTAGAAACAAAAGATTGAGGGGAAGACTGTTACGGACAAGGGCGAATTCTCATACATAAACAAACGCTCGACTCAACAACAACGACAACACCAACGAAAAATTACAAACCAGTTACAAACCAGGCAGCTGAGGACGGTGATTAAGAATGACAAAAGGACTGAGGGCCACAGACCAGATGCTTTTAAATACCAGTAACATCTACAACAATAAAACAACAATCTGAGTGAAATCGATACTATCAACACAGCATCATTCCGATTCTTACATACATTAACACATCCACCCTACATGTCGCTAGCAGCCCCTGTGGTCATTGAGGTGGAAAAGTGTTCCTCAGTGGGTTCTCTTCATACGTTAACTACACCTATGCTAAGACTGACAAGCATCTCCTAAAGGGGTAAGCACAGTATTGATTCGAAGGCCTTCAATTACAGGTGTATGTCACGAGTCTTGCAAAAAAAAAAAGAGACACCCCCCTCCCCTCACCTATCAATAGGAGTGATACAACAATTAATCACACAACCCTTAATAGATATGTGTCACAACAAATATTTTAACAATTCCCAGTGGGCGCAAATCAGAAACTCTTCATTCTGTCCCAATGGCGCTACCAGTAATAATTAATACTCATTAATCAACACCCACAATAGCACAACTTACCAATCAATAGCGATCGTTCTACACATGAATATCTCATGAGAAGGTGCCAATCTACAATACTCACCATTATTTTACATCGTTTCACGCGTGACAGGCATAAAATCAGCGCAGTATTTTCTAGCTCTTCCGCCACCAGTCGCAGCCATCTTGGATTGCCTACGGACGGAGATATGCTTTGCTTAGGCCCACCCTCAGAATAAAAGGACCACCCCTTTCGTGCAGTCATGGGGACCAAACATATGTAGCCATATTAAAACTAAAACTCCCCTGCCACTTGTTGGTGAAGAAGGTAGAAGCAAAAGATATTTTCATGGTCATTCACACGCTCATCACAATCCCCAGTCAACAGTAGTCCAGTATCCCCACACAAGACTTTGGCCCCGGGTAGCGTTCCGTAGGTTAGGGCTTTTGGAGTGTTTCTAAAGTGCACAGTGAACTGCAGTGTGTAAGTTGTGTGAGCAGTGAAGGGTGAAGACGAGAGCGTGACAGAGTAAGTGACTGGGGCGGCGCATGTATCATTTAATATGTGTGAGTGTGTGAGAGTCTGTGTCTGTTAATGTATGTATAATTGTATGCATCACTGTAACAAAGAAAAATTTCCCGACGGGGATAAATAAAGTATCTTATCTTATCTTATCTTATCTTAAATGACTGTAACATCAGTGGGTTTCTAACTGATAAAGACAGTATAATCAAAGTTCAAAGTTCAAAATCTTTTATTAGGCATACTCCAAACACTTTGTTTCACACTCACACAGATAACAATTACAGAGTAACTTTTCTAAGAATACACATTTTCATCATTAGCCACGAGGAAAGACAAAAAAAAAAACCCAAACAAACTGCTCAGCGAAAGAAAGGAAAGATTAAAAAAAGGAACATATCAGTACAATATACACAAATTCAATCCTATACATTAACGTGCACAACCCAGTTTTATTTCACCCTCCTCTTTCTCCCGCCTTCATTCATGCTAATATTCAAGTTGCAGACAGTCATCATAATATGATACATCAATCTCTTCTTCCTCAGATTTATTGGTTCGCACCATAAACAGCGTATTAATCAAAAGCATAAGCCACATCTTGCATCCTTATTTTCATTTCATAAAATAGTTTAATGCACACGTCCATTGTTAACATATCATACACTCCAAAAGAGCAAGTGATCTATAACAACATCGTTGCAAGGTATAGATATCGATTAAAAGCCTAGAGTCATACAACTGGCATTTATCATCAGCTTTAACATTAACTTCATTCGTGACCCTACCAATGCAAAATTAATACCTGGACACAGTTTTCCATTTTTTTTCTATCTTCTGCACCTGGTGCTTAGCAATTTATCAGATACCGGCAATAATACACACAAGCTAATATTATCTTACCTGTAAAGAAAAAAAATCTGTTTTCAATTAGGCTATCTGTATCCGCACACATGGAACTATATCACAAGAACGAGATCACTTTGTAACTGGTCACAAATCTTACAGTGACACTGTGACCAGTAGGTCTTTAATGTGTGTATGTACCCTTTCTCTACCGTTTTTCTTTTTAATAATGTTTTTCTTAATTCGATCATTGGCCCTTGAACCCTTCGCCATCCACCGTGTCCCTCTGTCGCTGGAATCCCGAAAAAAAAACAACAACGTGCACTCCATACATTCACGACTTGAGTTTATTTCATGTACTCACTCTGGATTGTGTTAAATCGCTCGCTGCGTCTTTCTACCCGCGTATGTCTGAACACGGCGGAGACAACTGCCCTTGACAAAGACAGTACATTAATTGTCATCACTCGAAGTCCAGAGATGTGCTCTATAAATTTCAATTTAGCAAGTTGTTCTTCTTCTTCCTTCTTCATCTGTGTTCCTTGTCATGTCTTCAGTCTTGCTCTGCTGATGAATTTGATTGTCCTCTGTTAGTAGGTCCCCCATAGTTTAGTACTGAAGTTAGGGACCTTTGGCCAAAGTCTCCTTCGGAGAATCTGATAGTTCGGACAGGTCTATAGGATTAGCAGGGGTGTCTGTTTCTCCTGGTGTCAGGTGCACTAAAGCCTCTTAGCTCTGTTCATTTAGTATAGGTGGGTCTTGAGCATACAGGAGCCTGTCTTCAATCTGAAGGTGGTTCTTNGGGGAGTTATTGGAGGGGGTCTTTCGTGACCTGGTATTCATTATGTCCCTGTCTCGATCCCTGATGCCAAATGGTTTGAATGATCGTCCTATTCCAGTCACTAAGTAAAGCTTTGATATATGTGGAAAGAAATGGCACCCTTGACTATAGCACTACAACAAATGGGAAGAATTTCAACGATGTGAAGTTGCAGACCATCAGATTACTCTATTTCCCTTGTAATGATGTAAATGAAGATGATAACGATGATAATGATGATAAAGATGTCGTCGACGACAGTGCCTACCTCCGAAGAAGGAAGCGAAATGAAAAGAGTACATAGAAAATGAAGAAAGAAAAAAATAAAATAATGACATTACCATAAAAGGGATTCCCCCCTGTTGTTTCTGCTCTTTTTGTTTTTTCGTTTTTGTTTTTTGTTGATGCTCATTATTTTAATGACGATAATGACTTCACGACCATGGCAGCTGTCCCAGACATTGCGACATCTCCATATATGGTAACCATGCATTTGTCACTTCCGGTGAGATTAGTAGGAAGACACGAAGCAGGGCATCCCTGAGCTGACGCAAGGCGGGGCACCGTCTTGAAAAAAAGCCATCCACTATTTCAGTCTTGCAAAAAACAGACGTAAGTAAAATGTCATTGATAAATTCTTAAAATACACAGCTGGCACCCCCGCGTCATGGCTTTTGAAAAATCCCCTCGCGTCACGAGATTTCGTCCCTCCGCGTGCTCCCGAAACCAGCACCCTTCCGTCGCGAGATCGCTATGTGAGCAAATACAAAGTGCGCTAGGGAAACTCACGATCCGTGGCACGCACGCGCGTCGTGGAATCAGCTAGCCCAGCAAATCTTTTTGGTGGGTGGGCGAGGTGATTTCAAAGAAAAAATCTTTACCGGGTCAGTCGACGTAGTTGTAGAGGGGGGAATTAATTCTATATTTGGGACCGGATAATTTTTTTCTTGTGTTTCTTAACAGCTTCCTGCGTTAATGTTGCATGCGGAGACAAGTATATAAAATCCCAGGCTTGGCCCTTGTGCTTTCACTGCAGTACCCGCTGTCTTAGCGTAGGTGAGTGCAGCTATTGACTCTATCTACTACCGTGTTTACTCACGAAGTATTCTACGGGTGCGCGCTTTCAGAAGTGTCAGGGGAAGTTTGTTCATTATCAACACTTTCCTTCCTGTTCAACAATTATCTTTCCTTCGACCATCTCTTCCACACCTTCCCGCGGTGAGAATAATTACCATCGCAGGCGTGTCTTTCAATTTGATTAATCGTCGTGCTTCATTTCCGGTGACTATAAAAGTCCATCGGAAACAGACTTTTCTGCCACAGAGATATTACGACTTCAACGGTATCTACATCATCCAGCTTCATCTGAGGCAAGTTTTCAAGTTCATCTTTTGTTGGTGAGTAAAAAAAATGTGCTGTCCCTTGGTTCATTATATTGTCGTAGATTGTAAGCTTTCAAACCTTCCTTGTCGTTTCGTTTTTTAATATTTGTTGCACTGATTTGGTCTTGAAAGTGAGCTTTCTCTATAGTGATCACAACATTTGGCGACGCCAGTCATCATCTGAAAGTCTTAAGGTGTAATTTGAAACAACTTTGAAGCAATGCCTGTAAAATCTAAATCATTCAGAGTAGAAGAATATCCCGGGGAATACTTTTTTTTTTCTTGGCAAGCCTGCTGCTTACGAGACCTTTCAGTGTCATTTTGGGTATGTCTCAAGAGCTACGTTCTTTCTTTCTTTCATTCTTTCTTTCTTTCTTTTCCTTTTTCTTTCTTTCTTTTTCTTTCTTTCTTTCTTTCTTTCTTTCTTTCTTTCTTTCTTTCTTTCTTTCTGTCTTTCTTTCTTTCTTTCTTTCTTTCTGCCCTTTTTTCCATACTTTCTTTCTTGTCCATTCTTCTACGTGACCTCCATTCTTCTCCTCATTTCCTTGTATGTCTTTTTTTTTTCACTTGATGATGAATATTGGAAAACGAAATCCCATTGCATCTCAATGCCTTACATACCTTTGTCCACGGATGTACTGTAATCACTCTTATAATTAGGCTGAAAATATCTTTGTTTCATGGCTGTATCGTAATTGGGATGGGGGATGCTTTTTCTCTCCTCCCACCCCCTCCCCCCACGTCCCATTCACCTTACCTCCCCCTCCCTTGGATCGATGATCGATCTCATCTCAACCTACCCTCTCCCTTGAAATGATACTACAAGAGGCTATGTACTGTGGGAAGACTTCAATGCGCTGCGACCATGCTGATCAATGTCTCTGTAGTGCACAGTACTGTATTATATTGACTGTGCACTGTTATAAGAAAAAGATCATCTTATGCCGTGCACAAGGTATTGCAAGATGGACTTTTTGTGGTGACAGTTTACTGCCGATAGACCACTCTCAGTTATTTTGCATGCGCTCTCTTAACGGCATCGAAAGCCACAACTCCAACAATCATTATTTCCGTATTCTACTTTCCATTGTCAGAGAAATATGGTTGTCTGGTGTGGTATGCAGCATTGACAATTTTCGGAAACGAGATGTTTGATTACTCAGTCACATACTATTTACATTTTGGTTAAAACCGGAAGTAAGCGCTGTTGGTCAGAAAGGTTGTTGCGAGATGGAATTTTTTGAGGTAACAGCTTATGGCCAATGACACGATTCTTCACTGACATTGACAACAAACTATGACAGTCAGAAAGGACGTGAAATAATGAATAATATAGAAATAAGAAGTCTCTTTCATGTGTCAAATTAAATAATGAAAAGTAAAAGAGGACTAAGACATACTATGGATAAATAAAGAGGCAAGGCATTCACAAGAAAGCAATAACATGGCACTGACTCTAGCCGACCAGTCTGCGGGTATTAATTATATCTGAAGAAATTTTCCTTTTCTTATTTATTTAATATGTTTAAAAAATTTCCTTCATTCCGTTTGGAAAACATATTTGTACTATAGACTGTATGATGGTGGCTCAAGGGACACTTAATGAGTTTTTAGATCTTTCCATCTTTTTCCATCCCCACCCCCAAAACCCAAACAAAAAGAAAATTCCACTCTTGAAATCACGAATTTGTGGTTTCCCCTTTACTGCAATGGCAAGATGACGTCACGCAAAAGCCTGTAAACATTGTCTGGTCATAGGTGGGACACTCTACACATGGTGACATCTTTGCCACGTCATAGTAGGGTCAGTGCAGGTGTCCCTCAGTATTTGACAACAAGTGTTCCCCCACGGCTTAAAGAGGATTGTGACGTCATGGGATAGCCCTTTGAATCATGACGTCATGGGAAGACCGTGTAGAAACCCCACGTGATGAGCCAGCTTCTAGAATCTTGACGTCACAGAAAAACTCTAGACATTATAATTTGCTAAGCACATTCTGACCTTTCACAAGAGAAAGTATATTCAACAGCATCTATTCTAGTCCTTTCTACATGATTATATCGAAACAAAACAAACATTTCTTTGAAACAAAATAAGCAAAAAACACAAACTATTGATTATTTACCCTAACAATGCTCAGACTCGTGATGGCAGCTTGACGTGAGTTTTAACCTTTAAGAAAGACTTTGTGTCCTAGATTCTGAGCTGACTTTCATGTAAGATGTTATAATATAGTTCTCGTGACATATTCCATGTTCCATTTTATGAAAGGAGTCATTGCAAAAATATTTAACTAGACTGACCTTCACGAATAAGAAATTCCAGGAAACTTCAGATTTACTTATCGTGAAACGTTCTTTTTCACTCCAACTTAAGCGTCATAAAATGGCTCTGATATGACGTCATTTGTCGCTTTGCTGCTCTCTTTAGAGAATACGGCAAGTTGTGGCAAGATTTTCTACAATCCCTCTTTTTTCGTTGAGAGATACTGATTTGGGTGTAATTTGCTGGGGTTTCCTTCTTCGGAAATCTGACGAGATTAACATTTAAAGCTGTTATCAAGGAAAGTGTCAGATGCTCTTGAAGCATTAGCATGACAGGTCTATTTCATTGAATAATGCTTTAGGCTGCAAAGAAGTTTTATTTTTGGAAGGAGATGTAGGAAAGGGAACATAAGGGATAGAAAATGATCCAAATAGCCCCGGCAGCTTGTTCTTTAAACTTACCACATACAAATGTTAGTTCGGTTTTTTTTCTTTTTTCTGTTGGGCATGGGGGACAGTGAGAACATGATTTTAGCAAGAATCTAAACATAAGAGGAGCTAACTTTTAAGGTCATTATACTCCACACCGTGAAGGTGGGTTCTATAGTGAGGCAAATTCTCTCACTTTTAAGGCTCTGTCGCTATTAGAGTTAGGTCTCCGTTTTGTAGTCGCTTTAACCGACTGATACATTTAGGCGCGGAACAAGATAATAAGAAATATTACAACATAATAAGTGATAACACTTGTTGTTATTTTGAGTTTATATTTAACAGTTTTATTCAAGCTCAGGGCATCATTATGATTGCTGTTTCAAGAGACTGCCAATTTTGAACCGGAAATGGGATAACTTTCAATGTTTGAAGATCGGGTGGGTTCAAAGTTAGGGTACTATGGAGAATCTTATTTCAACACGTTGGCCATTTTTGGGGTAGAAATAGGATATCCTCAAGCAGGCCTATTCTGATTTGGAAGTTTGCAATCACAAAGTACTTTATGTTAGAAAACATGGTATTAAGAACATTAACGTTGCTATAAAAATCCCTACGTTTACTAAACTTGGGTGCTTACTACGGAAATAGCACTTGTTTATATTTAGGTACAAAATGTTACTAAAAGCGAATGTTTTCGGTAATATTTGCCTCAGAACAACAGTTCAATGAAAAAGGGAAAAAAACACCAAAACATGGTGTCTAAATTTAGCTCACCATTTTGTGAAACTAAATGCATCTTCAATTTATTGTCTCGTGTGACTCTCATGTGAATAGAAAACAAAAAAAGGTCAGAGCTGAAGAGCATCTCATATGATACTAACGCGTCATTTCCTGTCTTTTACAAGAAGTACGCAACCTCAATACTCGATCCACTGCCGGAGGAAAGCGCACCGCCGCCATTTAAGTGCGCTGTCTTCTAACAGACTAAAAGATCATTGGCTAAGTATAGCCACCACGGCTAAAGTTATCCCCGTACCGACTCGCTTTAAATGCATTATAATTGTTACCTTTAGACGATCTTGTACAATTTTAGCATCTTGTTCCGTTCAGGGTATCATTTTATACCCTTAAAGAAAGGAAGTCTATATCCGCATCGTGCAACCATCTCTAACTTTCGGGCAAACTTAAAAGCTCTAAATCTCAGTCTACATAAAATGTCAAGAAAAATGTTACGAGCATGAGTAGAAGATTCTGGAACATATAAAACGATTGGGAAAATCATTTCAAGCTTCAGAGCTGCCTGAAGATCTAAGTGGTTAATGGTAGGTATATTCTTCTGTTTCACATGAAACCATACAGCGGTGAAACTTCATTGTAAAGTATTTTCTTGTCTCTTTGAGAGCGCGTGACTTTAAAAAGGCATCAGTGGAGTGCTTTCGCCGTCTGTCAAATATCTGAGGGTTTTTTTTTTTCTAACTAGGTAGGGCAAGAGATAATGATGCAGGCAAATAATGGTTTAAGAGTTCTTGTATAAAGATCTAGCTAAGGCAAAACAAAACACAGATAATAGAGAAACATTGTGGAAAGCCAATGGGATTGTAACCATTTTTTTTATTTTCTGAGTATCGAACATACCAGAGAGCAAAACAGAGAGGGCAAAAATAAATAATATTGTTGCGAGTGACGAATTTTCATCCTCAGCAGTTTATTAGATCGAAAGCTGAGAGATAACTTCTAAAGCAAAACTAAAAAAAATGTCAGTGAACAAAAAGCTTGTCTGTCGGTAAAGCGCACAAAATTTTATGACAGAAAAAAATCACTGCAGAAATTCGGAAACAAAAAAAAAGGCTAACCGGAGATCTGTACGAAAAGACCAAGGAAAGGCTTACCCACCATTGAAAGCAGTATACGAAGCATATGAAATACTGTCTTTGAAATGATCTCGAATATTCCTTTGGAAGAGTAAAGAAACCAGTTTAACATAAATCAATTTTTCCATCATAATAATATCATTTTTGTCCAAAAAGAAAAAAAAATGATTTCATTGATGACTACTTACGCTGACATCTAAAGAACTATCCATAAAACTATATGAAGAGAGATTATGAGACGTTACTGAATATATAATGCAAAAAAGCCCAGAGGGAGAATCTAGGGGAACAGAACACAAAAAAAGACAACCAATGATTTGGGAATAGTGAAAGTCTTTATTCACGACCATGGATGAAGGTTACTTTAAAAGAAAGATTCAGACACCGTCTCCGGAAGAAACAGCTATTGAATACGTCAAACCGGAAATCATAACATGACACCATCACTGCCAATCAATTATCTTATAAGGGGCTCGAATCTCAGACTTCATTTAATTTGAACGACAGATTGTGGAATCATGTTCACTCATCAATCATTTTTCTCTGACATCGAGAGGATTTGCTGAAAGCGAAGATAGAATCGATGCTTCTTTGTAAACGATGTTGTATCCGCTGCAGGCGATTTAGACAAGATAAGGTTTTGTTCGAAGATATACCCACCGGCGTTTAGTGGATTGAATAGTGAAAAGATTGTACTCTTGCTTCTCTCGTTGCAATCTATCGAATACCACTTCCCGCGGGGCACCACCAATCGATGGAAAGGAAGATTTTGTGATTTGTTTCACAGATTCTACCATACACATATAAAGACTGAGGTACCACACCTCAGAAATTGGAAATCACGCTCTGTCACGATCGCTGCGCTAATTACAAGTCAATAGAGAGCTTTTATTTTAAACTCGTATCTCTCACAGACCATTATGGCAGAGACAGGCATATGCACAATGACATTTCCAAGTGTTCTGATCATTTTCCCACTTCGAATTACTTCCGATGTAAATTGGACAACTAGTTTATAACGTGAAATATGATCGTAATACCAGAAAGTGCCAAATACGCATGCCTACCTTTGCCATAACGATCAATAAAAGATTCCAACGTGGATATAAAAACTCTTGAATGAGCTCGGCCACAGAACGTTGCACTCCTGCAATGACGTTACCGCAAAAATGTTTAGGTTGAATCTGAAGAGAAATGATATTCATTATGGATTAAATTTCTATCACTTTACGATACTTTAAAGACCGCATTTAAAGATTTAAAGGAGGTTAGTAGAACGGACCGTTATTGATTCTTCTTAAACTATGATTTTTGTCTCTGTCGGGTCTCCACATGCGTCACACTAGCTACTCTCCATCTTTGTCGTGCCGTATCTCCAACTTACTAATATGCGCTAATTATCCCACGCCGTGCGTCGGGAACTGTCAGAAAGTATAGTCATTTTAGCTCAGAGAAAAACAAATAAACTAAAAAGCTGTAATCTTGAAGGCATTCAAAATTGTCCAGTTGCCTCTGACATGACGTTTAACTATATGTTGTCAAAATTCGCACTTTTTATATAAATAATAGTTCGGCTGTTCACTTTCATGGATTCAGCTTCGCTTGCGGTTTTCGAATTGCTACTTTGAGTACTGATTTTGGGTTCCTGTGTGATTTTATTTGACTTCCCAGGCCTGGCTTTGCGCAATTCAAATATCCCAAAACAGTACCTTCAAATGCGTCACCCGACCTCATTTTACTGATTAACCCTTACAAAATGAGAGCAACGTTGTGGCCAAAATTTGTCAACAAATCATCAATATGGGGATGCATATGCACACGGCATGCAATCCTTCCGGCCAGTCAGTGTGCGTAAATTCGGGGGTGTGTCAGCTACTCTGCTTTGTTTACGAAATTTGCCGGATTTCAAGGGTTTGATCATTGCCCCTTACCATTAGCAGAGGCCCTCGAGATGGTCCATAATATTGTATTTACATTACTCATAACGTGTATATCCAAAATTAAGGCATAGTACTTAGACTATTTGATGCAGGCACCGTGTATATTTGACTGGTTATTCCTCCATTCTCAATATCATAAGACATTTCAACGTAGAGATTGATTCTAGGGAGAAAACAGACATGAGAGAGTTCCTAGACAATTGTATAATGTCTCAGGACTATCTCAAATTTGTTTTTTATTCTTTTCTTTAGGACCCTAACCTGTACTCAGATATTCCCTGCGCAATTTGCCGGAGCTTGGCGTTCAACAGTAATATTGTATTAAAAACGCAACCCTTCTTTAACGAGTTCTTTAACTAGAAAATGTGATCAGTAATTTAAAATCTTCAGTTATGCGGGCATTGAAATAATAAAAAAACAAACCAACGTATTTTATATGGGCCATGTTCTGTCTTGCGAGTATCAAAAGGTAAACACAAGAAACATTAGACTAGTTTGGGGACCACAGCAGTATTTTGCAAGAAGCACAACGTTCAAAGACTTTTTTGTTGTCCCTCTTTGCGGCAGAGCGTGTGTTTTTATGCGGGCCTTTAAAATGAAATACTCGTAGATTTTGGCTGCCACATTACTTCGCGGATGTTTAATGAAGGCACGAAGGCTATTGTTTGTTTTAAACCTTACTGATGTGATATTAGATATGTTTTTGACAGCATTTTCTTATTTTAATAAGGATAACACGATTTAACCTTTCATCATGAAATGGGCCAGATGCGTTTGTTTTCCAAAAGTCTTGTTTTCTTTCGTGTTTGCGTTAGTTTGGTGAAGTAAACTTTGCGCAAGTCAAAGGTAGAGTCCATGAATACGTCAGCGTTGTTCCACTTATTAATTGCACAATGTCAACGTCTAAAATAGAAGAGGCAACTTTCATGTCCTCGATGTCTAATGAGTGGGTATTATCTTGCGACCTCATTAGTCCGCACAAACAACACTTTGTCACCTAGGCAACGCTTTACGAACTCTTTCGTTAATGTGTGCTTCTTTTACGGATCTTTTCAAGCCTCATTCTGTAAACAAGAATTTTCTTTCACTGACAACTGTTTTAACACTTGACACTTAACCCTCAAAATTTATTAGACCCGGTAGTTTATTGTTTTTCGCCATCGCTTAAGCTGAACCTGTAAATACTATTTTAAACCAGTAGTCCTACTATACTCGTATTCAGCTCAGGTCAGTTCTGACGTAAGAGATGAAGCAAGAAAATCCATGTGTGGTTTTGACAAGCCCATGAAACACTTGACCTAAAAGTGTCTGAAGATCCTCCAAGACTAAAACAGGGAAACACCTTCTAAAATCTGCAACATAAATTACCCATTTGGTCCATCCTGTAAAGGGCTTGCCATAGATTTTTTTTTAATTGTGCAAGGTCCACTGTTTAAAAAAACAGCACTGTGACGATATAAAAATGAGGGGATACACAAATTGAGTTCCGCCAAATGTTAAGATGCAATTTTTTTTTCTAAACATCTTTTTTTAAAGGCAATTTCATTGAATTTTTTACACCAACGCTTTTTTTTTCCTTCGCTCGTCATAAAAATGTTTTCGCATGGAACAGACTAAGCTAAATATGTCAAATAATAGTTGCATAGTCAAATTATGAAATAACAATTCCGATAAAGTAGTAGGTTCCATAGTTAACCGTATTAATTGAAAATAGTATTCCTGCATTGGTTGACCTGATCAATACAGCGTTAAGTTGCTCAACCTTCTTCCGGAAACAGGGCGGTACCCCTGCAATTATCAGGAAGAGGGTCGGGTTTCCGGCAAAGCCCGCGAATACACCGGCGCACCACAATAAACATAAACGTAGGTCTACAAATATCACAACCATGTAATTATGTGTAATCATAACGATCTCTGTGCTCAGTTTCTCCCACCTAACCAATAATTATTTGTTTTCCATTCTCTTCTCTTTTCTCTAGGTATAGCAAATACCATCCGTGACGCAACCTTTCAAGGGAAGCCCACGTAGTTTCCGGTGCTATATATAGAGGTCACGAACCTGCTCATTATTTTCCTCCATCCCATTGGTCGAGCTCCTGCTCATTGATTTCCGGGAAGCCATGGATCAACGTGGAATCACGATCGCCCTTCTCATGCTGTTGCTGAAGACTGTTACCTCCACTGGTAAGAACTTGTACTTTTGCATTCTAATGAAGGCAGTCCACAATATACAGTAAATCCATACCATTTTTTTTTACTATTTTTTTGTCCGAATTCCAAACATGCATACGCTCAGGTCGCATGAGTTACACTCTCCACTCCCTCAGGATTACCCACCCACTCCGAGCATGTTTATATTTAGGAGGCCTCAGTCACACCCTCCCCTCTCTCCCTTATCTAATGACCATCTACTCACAACAAACACACACACACTTTGTCTATGACCTAAGAATTTACTTTTGACAGCTTCTTTCAAACTTGTTTTTTTGTTTTTGTCTGTCTCTCTATAACTCTCTCTCTGTCTCTCTGTCTCTCTATTTTCATTATCTACGGAGTTTTTCTGTCCATTTTTCTACATTCGTTTCTAACTCTTTTAGCATTACTATCCTATCTTTCTTTCTCTCCTTCTGTTTCGCTCCCTCTCTCTCGCTCTTTCTCTCACTTAAGCTATCATGGTCCCTTGTGAAATGAGAGGGAGAGAGAGAGACAGACAGACAGAAAAAAAGAGAGAGAGAAAGAGAGAGAGAGGCAGTGATTTGTAAACGAAGTCGTAAAATAGGTCCGCTAACCTACAGGCTGTAGATATTACCGGTGGCCTCAGAAAGTGATAGTTGCCAGCTATAGAGAACTCCATAGCAAACCACAATATTTTTCTAAAATAACTGATATTAGTTACGAACGTATACCTTGCATTCAGATACGTCGTTAGCTACGAAAGCCTGTCTCACGAAACGTCGCATTTTACGATGCTACGACCAGAAGAAATTACGACATTACCACAAAACAAACGCTTTGACACGATAAATATGTGTATGAGTACCGGACAACGTATACTTTTCTCACACATACGATCATCACAAATTCTGGACAACATCCCATAATTCCGTATCTTTCCTGTGATCGAGGTTGCCATGGCAATAACATTATCCCTGCTGGTTACCTTTTGTGTAATATTATGAAAGGCTAGACTACCAGATATTGCAAAAAGCCGTAACCATCTCCGTCTTGACAAGGATGTTTATGTCCAAAGCGTGGTCGATATCGCTAATGTGGTATTGGGTGGTTTTCGGTGACCGTACCATTAGCCATAGTAAACAAAAGGGAGCAGATATTAGGAACGTCATAGCTAATCATAGTGGTAGAGATTTTGGGGTCTCTTGGGGGGCGTTGGCCGCGAGCGGGTCTGAACTTAAAGATTGGGAAGAGTTTAGAGACAGAGTGAGGA
>JAWQUT010000083.1:1500723-1513612 GCA_033807755.1 Ellobium chinense | reverse complement strand
TTTTTTATGAAGCCCGACCAATATTTCTAATCCGCTCTTTTCTAGGGAACACGCTCTCTGGGGAATGGATTTATGTTCTGGACCCAATAAGAAGGCGTCTAGCTCTGTCGTTGTCGTTCGACTCATATCGCTTCTTTATAATGTCAACTCCGCTTAAACGCAACTCCACGGGAGCACAGAAAAAATGGTTGTGTAGGAGTTTAGCTTCTTTGCTAAATAGAAAAATGTCGCCGTTAGATACTCCCACAGACGCATTTTATTTTGTTTAGAAAGGTCGTATGGGTTTTGAAGTTACAACAACATGGCATTCTTAGTTTAAAAAGTGGCTAAGTCTGACAGTTTCGAAGCATATTCACGAAAAGCTTTCGCTTCAAAGGAGAAATGGCAGAAGAAGAAATGTGATCTTTGCACTTGAATGCAAAAAAGCACTCATAATGTTAAAATAACTCCTAAGTTCGCCAAGAGAGCTTTGAAAATCCTGCCTGTCCATCCTCACCCACTATAGCCAAATTTACATGTACATGTTACGAAGGCTTTTTTGGGGGCTTTTCACGGTCATCCTCTTTCTAATTCCTTGGCGGTGGTTCCCTTCAGGGTCTCATTAGCTGTCCTACCATCTCTTCCCTTCACATTTACATTACAAAATCTAATTTCACCTCACCCTGCTGTTACATTATCCTTGCTAACGACGGGCACACGGGACTTACTTGGTCTTTCTTTCAAACTTTGCTTTCTTTTCTTTTATCCATCATACTGTTTTTTTCGTTTTCTCTTCCTTCTTTCGATCCTGCCCTCTTTCTGTCTCAGGGTGTTTTTCCCCCTCATTTTTTGTCTTATTTTGTTTTCTTTCTTATTCTCTCTCTACTTTTAGGTCTCGCTAATTACTGCCTATTGCAACTGTCTATATACTACTGTCCTTATTTCTTCGACTTTCCACATTCCTGCTTTGATCTCTTTTTCCAATGGAACTAGTAGACTGTGAGTACAGTCTACCTGACCAAAAAAATCTTCTTCACTTTTAAATTCACGTTGATTGGCATTCCGAGATTCAACGTGAAAAATTAAATATTCATGATTGCACCTCAGCCCCGGCATAGACGCAATGTGCCATCACAGCCTCCGGCCGTTTCAAGTGAAAGATGAGAGCCATTTTATGACTGAAAATCGGCTATTAAGTGTGGAAATATCAAGACATTTTATAGTTTCACATGGCATTTTCGGGACAGGCTAATCTGTTTTTTTCCAGCACATTTGCAGTCATTAGTGTGTCCCTCTGCGGCCATCTTAAAATGTCTGATGTTGTGAGTGGTAAACGGAACCTGAGGGGTATCAGCTTACAGCATGTGTCCTATTTAAATAATGAAGGAAATCTTATACTTTCCTGGAAAAGCTCTCTGTTGAGGAGGGTTCGTTGACTTATAGAATAGATTTTAGAAAAGAGGCTCTCGTTCATGGACTTATTTCTTTACAGATGGATCAGAGGAGGAGGTTCAGGTTTAAAGTACCCCATTCACTGAAAAGGACGCCATTTTGTCCTCCATGCTTTTTATGAAGACAACAGAACGGGCATGGCTTTTAAAAGGGCAACATGGATAGCATTACCTTGCAGTGGAAAAATTCTCTTTCCACGGTTGCCTCACTGTCTACTAGCCTGGTGAAAGTTCTAAGTTCACCTCCCTCATGTCAAAATTGCATTTTATTAAGACGATAAGCTTGAAGGAAACTGAACTTATATTTAATCAGTACTTCCGTATAGGGTCTCCACAACTGCCTACATTATCCATGATCATGGATTAAACATAGATGGTGAACACTTGCGGAAGTCGTTGTCCTTAAAATCGGTACACACTCCGGCAAGCTCTTTAAATGTCCAGCGCTGACCGACCCCCCTCATCCCAAGGAAAAAGAAGACATTCCGTGAGAAAAATGTCCGATTTTGGTTCTACGGCTGGTTAGACTCGTTAATGAGATTGAAAATCAATGTGTCGCGGGCATGTGGATGTATGTGTAGCTGGACAGTGGTAATACCGGTACAAGGCCTGAGACACTGAATGATGCATGAGATCGTTGTTGGCTGGGAGGAGAACAGGCCGGGACGAGGCTGGTACTAAGATAGGACGGTGATTAGGCACGGACTGTTATCTTTCCTCTCAAACCTAAACTATCTTTGTAGTCTCCTCCTCTTCCTTCTTCATCTTGTTATTTTCTCTTTCTCTCTCGCTTTCTTTCTCTTTCTCTTTCTCTCTCTCTCAAGGAAGCGTTAAAAGCTGCCCTCAAGCGAGGTACTTATTTAAGTCCTTCCCACCCCGACCCATCCCGACCTTTCTCTCTAACAATTTTTATCTTTTTTTTTCCTTCCTTAAAGAGAAAAATAAAACGTATTATGTAGTATTTCAGTAGGCTTATTGCCACAGCTCTTGGTGGCTGCAACCCTACTAATCCCATTGTCCTTAAAGGCCCGCCCGGGATTTAAAAGGAGAGGAGGGGTTGATGGGACACTTTACTACATTGAATTCAGTCGCACATTTCACATTAGGGAGCTGTTGTTTTTTTCCCCCCCGAATTTCACGAGTAAAACATGCTGCAAGGAAACTTTGCAGATCGCTAGTACTGTCCTCCCAAACATTACGATTAGAAAAATTGATCTTAAACCATCAAGTATTTGAAATATGAAAGCAAATCTATCTGAGTCGAGACACTGTTCACCGCCATTTTGTAGGCGGGGCTTGCTTTCCGACAGTAATGATTGGGTAGTGCAGCTTTAAGTCCCCACTCACGTCAGAGAGTCTTTTACATATCCCCATGGCTGCCAGCGACATATCGATACGTCCAAAAGACAGTGATAATATTCCTATCCGCTGATGTATTGAAGCACATATTAGCGAGATATATCGAGACAGAGCGGAGACAAAGGCTGGGCCGTCCCTGTACACAGAATAATATTATCAAGATTCTTTCTCTACTCCTACTCCAGCCACTTTTGTTTTTCGATCTCATTCTCTCGTAGAAAATCGTTTGTTTATCTCGAAGATTCTCACAGCTTTAGTAATGTATAAGTACAGTAATAAGCAACGATTATCTCGGAGCTCACGCTCTGGAAATGGGTCGAAGGTGTGGTAGTGGTGGTGTTGAGTTCAGCGGTCGCTGGCCGTACGAACATCCAAGACTGACAAACAGTCCTGGGTCCTAGATAATGTTTTAGTCGATGACGACAGCAGCGGTGTTATATTTGCTTCCACTATTCGTAATCTGACATAATTATACCTACAGTATAATTACTGTTAATATCGTTATGTCCATAAAACATCTTTAGTTTTTCTATGTCTTCTTATTATACGTGCCTGTCGGCAGATATCCATCTCTCATTTCAATCAAGACCGTAACAGTTCCACCTCCTTCCTCGCGCTGACGCAGTCTCTCCCAAAAATCCCCGAGAGTGTCTCAGATCTCTCACTGTTACATCCACACCCGACTTCCGCGGCATCTCATTAGTCAGAACTTCCTCTCTAATTTAACCTCAAATCCTCCCAAATTCAAGAGTTCTGTTTTTAAAGACGCCTGGACCATAGACCATTGGCTACCGAGTGTCCGAAAGACTCAGACCCGCCATTCATCACATGGTGTCCTCAGCCATCGATTCCCGATCTCATTACGTCTAACGAAGCGGACAAACTCTCGCAAAGTCTCGCCTTTTCAGACCGAGACGAGAGTATAAGACGAGATTTTAGCCAAGGGGTTTAGGAGACGGGGTGTGGATAAGTAAAGATAATGAGACGGACGAGAGGATGGAAGATGAAAGATGGAAGAGACAAAAATGGAGAGAAAGAGGAAATTTGAGTGAAGGAGGAGCAGAATAATTTGTACAGAAAGATAAAAATCATTATATCCCTATTTGACTCCATTACTACAAAGCTTGTCTCTCTTTCCTCGGTTCTTCCTAACTCTAGTGCTAGGATGACAGAAGAAGAAGAGCTGACAGTAAAAAAAAAAAAGAGGAACAAAAGAGACAAACTTAGTGATAGATGGGCGGATAAAGGAAAGGATAGGGGGATTAAAGGCATTGAAAAGGATAGATTGAGTCTTTACCTCTGAACATATAAAGCCACAAACGACAAACCCTCCCTAAATCTGTCGAGTCCCCTGAAACACTAACGGAACACAGGGACTGGCTGCTTATGAATAGCACAACCAACGGATAACCCAATATAATATGACACGAATTAGGTCATCCGGAGGAAGCCATTTTCTTTTCGCCTCACCTCTCTTGGGACTAGGATAGAGCCCATCTCTTTCAGGCCAGACAGAAAAAAAAACAATATATGAATAGCTATGCTCTCATAGAACAAAGCGATTATGGTGCTCTATATTATCGATCCCAGGATCGCGGATACCATTAATTTCTGATCAAAGCTCTTTTATCATTTATTCAATATCTCCAGTTCCCTATAACCTATCGTTGTCCTATGTAAGGTTAGCTCTCGCTCCATGGCTAGTAAAAATGAGATGCGTCTAATACTTTGAGAATAGAAATGACTAAGGGTATAAAAGTTCGGAAAAGCAAATCTCTGAACAAGGGAGATCCTATCAGTATGTCAAAGTAACACTTCGACCTGAAACCCAACCTTACAAATGTAGACCTAGTAGTTTTGGCACGGTGCGCCAAAAAGTATATTATGTAGTGAATTTAGGGTATTGTCTCTACGGATAAAAGCTGTAGGGATTGCAGAGCAAGACAGAGACAAAAAACAAAACAAAACAAAACAAAAACATGATGTCGATAGACATAGCTAGCTAGGGTAGTTTTAATTATGCCACAGCAGCAAAATCAACATTTCTAGCAAAAATGACATTATTAGCAGTAGGAACCCGGTTAAAATGAACCAGCAGCTTCTAGGACACCTCTCGCCAAAACCAACAGACCAAAGATCTGTCGTCTACACAGCAACCGTGCCATTAGATTGTACCGCGCTTAATTTCACTCTATCGGCGACCGTGCTCGCGGACTCAAGGAAATTAAAATTGCTGCCGGCAAAAGTCAATAAAACAATTTGGAGGAACACCCTCTTCCCAAATTCGATGAACAGACAAAAAAGAAGGGTCTGCCTAATCTTCCATCAGAGTTTAGATTGCGAAATAATCATTGACTAGCCTTAAGGGTAGTGGTGCATCTATCCTTTTTACCTCCTGGTCCTATTCATCCGCCGGCCTTGAAAAGAAATACCTAGGTAGTGGGTATAATATATCTGCGGGTGTTTCACCCTCTCTCCTCCTGTATAACTCGATCTTAGTTTTTTTCTTTCTTTCTTTCTTTCTTTCTTTCTTTCTTCTTTCTTTCTTTCTTTCTTTCTTTCTTTCTTTCTTTCTTTCTTTCTTTCTTTCTACATCAACAGTACTGTTTTTATGTGCTCGCTCACCCAACAATTATATATCTATACCTAATAATTATTCTTTATGCTTTCAGAATACCTGACGAATTTCCAGAATCTGTTCTCTCGGATGCCCCAACTCACTCTGGCCGCAATGCCCTCACGAATGATCAGCAACTTCTCTACTGTCGAAGAGTGTGCCGCCGAGTGTGTTCGTACATCCGACTTCGACTGCCGCGCCTTTGACGTAGACAACAAACACCGCAACTGCAAACTATACAACACCACGCACGATGAGGGCAAGGCGTTCTTGCAAGAATCGGAGTTCACCGACCATTACAGAAGTAAGTTTTGTTGCGTTACACTCTTAAAAATGAAAATGTCATCATGTTTGTAAAAAAAAAATATATATATATACAGTATCCATGACTGAAAATCATATGCGACTCAGGAAAACAGTCATACTCAGCTTATCACCTAACAAAGGTGATCATTCGGCGTCATCACGTTTCACCCTGGTTTAGATAGAGACAGTCATGACCCCAGCAGACACCCCCCTACCCTGAAGTGAGTTCTCAGTATCAGAAACAAAGCAGATGAATGACTCTAACTTTTTTTCTTCTATAATTATGACATCTATTTGAACTTTGTGTTGGAAAACCACAAATATTGCACGTGGTTATGAGTACCTTTTAATGCAAGGCTTTTGGTAGGGTTCCATAATTTCGCTGGCTTTGGTTATGGCTTTTAAACGAGTCCTAAAAAAACATCTTTTAAAAAAATCAACTCTATTGTGAATGTGCGTCTCCCTCACATCTGACCCCTGCCATCCAAGCTTCTGAAATGTGGGCACAGCAAAGTTCAGTGTTTCCAAACTCGTCATCATAAAGTGCTTCATGAGAGCACTGGAGACTAGTTATGATATCCGGAAACTGCCTCATTAAGGTCAATAGGGTCCCTTGTCTGGCGTTGTGACGTTCGCTTCCTACTAAAAAACACTCCCATGACGTGATATGGTTTAACATCTCCCAGTAGCATCGTTCTCCGTTGGAACGTTGCAGGAAGCGAGATATTTTCCTTCTTCTTTCTCTCTTTCCTGCTCTTTCATTCCGTTTTTCCTGTTTCATAAAACTATTTGTCCTTTATTCCCCCTTTCTCTCAATCTGATTGAAATGAGAGTAAAGATGAGAAAAAGACTATCTCAGACAATAAAGAGGTAGGACACATGAACAGAAAAACAGAAAATATGGAGAAAGAAACTTTCTCCTGCCTTCAGTAAATTTGAACAAGACGCTCTGTGACGTCAAGCATTCCTGTGACGCAAATTTAGCGAGAACATGCAATAACCTTAAAGCCAGACACAAGTGTAAAGCTTTTAAAATTTATCGCATATTTGGATTAGGCTAGATGGGCATCAAATTGCCTTAAAAGCCTGTCGGGGCGTTGTGTCAGCCTTTGCCTCCAGTGCTCTCAGTCAGAATGTACAGTGTGACGTCTAGGTCTGAGCTGGGCTTGCAACGTCTATGGCGAGAAAATTACAGTACGGCAAAGCAGCTTCGCGGTAAATGAAAATCGAACAGGCCAGATTTTCTGTTCGAGGAAGTGCCCTGAAGTCAGAGGTTTTCATGCTGTATGTCAAGCCCTTGCCCCTTAGTCATGGACTGATCCAACAGATAGACCGATTGTAGTATTGACAAGATTAGAACTAAAGTGTCAATTATTGGTCGAGGTGGGCCAGACAGGCGTTGGTCTGAAGCTAGAATATAGACTAATCATGAAGGTCCCTAAGGAAGACTTATGGAGTTCACAATGTATCATTGCTTGTGGAGCCCAAGGAAACACATGAAAGGAGTTTGAAAACCTTCAGATTCTCCCACATTAGACCTAGCTGGAAGAACAGGAAGAAAAAAATTCTTTAATCCCCTTGTTCCGTGCCCTACCAATATTGTCCACGCGAAATGGCATTCAGATTCAATTTTCGACGCCCGGCCTGGCCCTTCGCCCTCCCCCATAAACCCAATATTGTCAAGTGTGGTCGGCCCGCCCATCCAATAATGAACGTCTGGTGGCTATGGGTAACCCAGGCCGGTGTAAAGGTGTCAGCGGTGGCCATCAGTGATAATGTGCCTACACAATCAGGAAGCCAAATGGAGGGGATTACGTTAAGGTTCTGTGTATTAGTGGCCTGGCTTACTCCCGGAGCGAGAGGTCTTTGCTGGAATGTCCGATGGGCTCTGTGAAAGGTCGTTGGCAGGTCTGTTTGTAGCGAGATAGGGGATTAGAACCTGATGAGACGGTGGACAGAATCTGTGGTGACAATGGAGGGACTTAACAGGTTTTGTGTCTAAGGAATGAGACAGGGATTCAGGCTTTTTGCTTACTTTGTTTCTGTGTCTTCTTCTTCTGATGCTTCTTTCACGTGTTGTTGATCGGAGAAGAAAAGGTCATGATGGTCCATTGTGGAGCAGGAAGAAAAAGATTGGAAGCTGGAACACGGGATGGAGCTTGTAGAAAGTACGACACGGTGTATCAGGCTTTATCAAAGTGATGAGATCAACCTTGGAGCTTTAGCCCACTCTTTTTTTGTCCAACTTCCTCATTTCACTTTTGTCTTACTTTCTCGTTGTTGTTGTTGTTGCTGTTGCTGTTGCCGTCGTTGTTATTGATGCGAATTTTTCCAGACATGAAAAAGGCCAAGGTTATTTGTTATTGTGTTAATCGTCCTTCACGATTCGCTAACCTGAAGTCTCGTCGTTGTCAACTCCTGTTTTTATTTTTGCTCTGCTCTTATCTCCTCTATCTCCCACTCTCTCTCTCTCTCTCTCTCTCTCTCTCTCTCTCTCCTCTCTCTCTCTCTCTCTCTCTCTCTCTCTCTCTCTCTCTCTCTCTCTCACGCTCTCTCCTTTGTCTCTCACTTAACACTTTCCCTTTCTCAATCTATGGTGGCAATCACGAGTAAGAAAATTGCCTCTCTCTCAATTGATCTCGGAAACATGCATCAACTTTCTCGACTGGCTGCCCCGAAGGCCAACGTTAAAATTGCTTGTGATTTGTGGGGCGGCATAAATCAAGGGGGAATATCAGGTTCTGCTTCCTTCTTGTCATTACGTCCCCCTAACTATGGACATGGGCGAATCGCTTAATTTTTATTTTTTTTTGTCTGCGCGAATGCAAATTCGAATCCATTTCGCCAATGGAAATATACAACGGTATCACTAAATCAAAATGAAATAGACACCATACGCGATAATAAGTACTTAGATGGTACAATACTGGCCACTAAACTTAAAAGATTTTTTAAAAGCATGACTGGATTCGAACCTGTAATTGTTGTGAATTACTGATATCAAATCTAGACTGTCTAAAATGCTGCCAGCCACTGGAATCACATACAAAAAAAAAATCGCCAGTCAAGGTCTACAACCTAAAAGCAGCCCCATAATTGCCAATGGTGAGTTGAATGATAAAAAGTACCAGAAGAGAAGTATCTCTCCACATAGTATGAAGCTCACCATTAGTAATTATTAACTCGATGAATATTGATGGTAAATTACAGCAGTAAGTTTCAGAGAGCGAGATCGTGGTGCCATTAGCACGTATCCTCTTTAATTGTTCCTATAATAGACTATGAGATGGTCGTGACTGAAACAATAAGGAAAATAAAACACCCAGGAGGATTTACATAGTTCAGGCCAGGACTTGTCTCTGTATATGTAAACCGTCAGTTACAGCTTAGTGATAAAATTAGTCAATTCCTTGCAGAAGTAAGAAAAAGTAATTGTGAACGATTGAATATGTAAACAGCAACCAAACGCTTAGAAGTAGATAAATGATATTGACACCACACGAGGCAGATGACTTTATATGGGTATAAATGCAGCAAACAATGCAGTCAAAATGGTAACAACAGCACAAAACATAAACAACAAAGAGACATCTCCGTATTCGAATTCATGTTAATTTGACAGAATTTGTAACCTCGACACAGATTCTGTCATCTTGCCTGTTCCTCCAAAACAAAATGTTTGTCACGTCTGTATTCTGGGTTGTCTGCTCAGGGTTAGAGTTTGACATTAAAATGTTATCATGGATTGTCTCATCGTTTTTGCTTGCTGGTCTTAGCATTCGTCTGCAAGATATGCTGAGGTGGCAGGGTATGTTTGGGGAAGTGGGGCAGGAGACAGAGGGGGTGAGAGAGTGGGGGAAAATTTGTTTTATTTCTCTAAAGAAGATCTTGTTACAAAAGTTCACTGCTAGCACCACTACCCATCACGCCCCTTTTCTAATCTGATAGAACTAGGCTCTGTTTCTCTGCATCTCTCTTCCGAGGAAAGAAAGTCATCATGTTCGTGTCTGATATTTGGTAGACACCAATCAACAGTATGTGATTATCAAAGTATCATAGCTTCCTTTAATCAAGATTATGAAATATGTAATCAGAGATAGCTTCCTTTAATCAAGATTATGAAATATGTAATCAGAGACACCATCCCTTTTCCTTTCTTTTTGTGTTCTGTATCACTGAGGAATCTAAACGAAGGCAATCGCAATATCTTTGTTTCTTGACCAAGTCATAATCTTTGATAGATTGGTCTAGCTTTCTTTATTTGCTGCTCTTGGTCAGATGATTATCCATAACCTACCACTTCTTATACTGGATGACGAAATTAGTGGACGAAGGAGGAAGATTAAGCAGTTTGGCCAAGTCTTGGACAGAGATGTCGTGTTATCTCAAAGCAATGGATGAATATTTGTGGAGCTAAGACAATAAATACGATATACTCTTGCATCCTTGAAGTTCGGCTAGCCTGAAAATGTGGGTCAAATTGTGAAAGAGCAACTCATGTTGTAGTATTTAACCAAATCATGTAAGGAAATATGAGTTCGCTGTAATAAGTCGTGGAAACTAAGAGGATGGTTTGATCCAGCCCGATGTCTGAACCCTTCTAAATATGAATGAAATCTTTAGAAGAGCTCGAAACCTGAGTAATTCAATGCATTCTTGTCTTTTCTAATTTTACAGCTGCCTTTGAGAAACTGTTCAACCGCCTGCCCAATCATGTCATCACTGTCAAGCACAAGAGGAAAATCCCGGACATCAGTGCTGAGCAGTGCGCACGCAGGTGCATCTTCGAGCAAAACTTCCGGTGCGCAGGCTTCGACTATGAGCCCGGGTATGCTAACTGCTGGTTGACCGACATGACTGTGGCCGAGAGCGATGGCGTCAAATTCCATCCAGGGGCAGACTACTATGAGCGAGACTTTGGTAAGTTTATTTTAACATTTATGCGTCTTACGCCAAGTTTTAAGGTGCAATCCCACTTCTGACACCAGAATCAATAACGAGACAGTGATAGTTCCCAGGGCTGAAAACACAACTAGCCTACTAATTCTATCCCAGTATCAGACTAAAGCAATTAGCTATGTCAGAATAGGACAAGGTCTCGTCTCCTTTGAGGAAAGGGCTTCCTTTGCAGCCAAGGCCTCTTCAACACATAATATCATTAATAAAATTCAATACCAAGAACAACATACAACAATGGCAAATCAATTTAAATTACCTTCGGCCTTGAGTTGTGATACATTTCTCATACTCATATTATTTTTTGATGAACTTGCATCACTAAGAAATTGGTTAATTCAAGATGGCCCTTGCCCTAAAAGGTAAGAATAAACCTACAGCAAAACCCATTTTCATCAAGACTGAACTACAGTTCTCTGATCAGAAGATGGCGGGGTTCTTTCCTGAAACCCATAGTTATGTAATCCTAAGTACTTCCTAAGTAATTTCTAATCAATAAAATAGTCTCGGCATACTTTCATGATACTCAAAGGCTTCGACACCCAGGGTTGGGGGTAAAGTAGAGAGGTGATGATATAAATGAGGCTGGCAGGCCAAGAGGAAGAGAATGCAAGAGAGAGGGGAACTCACACTTGAAGGGACAAGAACACTTCATAGCCTTGGGGTGAGGAAGGGATAAAGGATGAGCCAAACAGTCTTAGGAGATCCGTGATGCGAAAGAATGTCATCGGTGGCCTTTTGATGATACTACCGCAATTAAAATCGATATGCACTTAACGATCAGAGAGAGGCTTGCCCAGTTCTACTTGGCTCTCCGTGGCTGAAATGAAAAGTGATAGGAGGGAGGGAGAGAAAGAGAGAGAGATAGATAGATAGATAGATAGATAGATAGATAGATAGAGAGAGAGAGAGAGAGAGAGAGAGAGAGAGAGAGATGTGAAAAGGATTATAACCACTAAAGATTAAGAACATTTTCAATAGACTCAACAACGGATTTTCTGTTGTTGTTGTTGATGCTACTCCCGATTACCATCTATGACAAACTAAAGCTATTCCATCTTCCCTCCCCCAGTCAGCCTCAAACACAACACTCTTGTCGTGGTTCCAATATTGCCTCTTTCAACTTCTATCTGGTTGTATGATCCCTTTAAAGATTTTTTTTCGCCCTCATCCCTTCTGCCCTTTTTCTCTCTGTCGTTCTCTATAGCTCTCTTTCCATCACTGAAGTTAATGAAATGTGCAGCTCAAGCTTAAAGTCTGTATGAAAAGAAACTGACTATGAAAAAGTGGTTTTGTGGGCACAAAGGACAGGGAATGTGGGGAGGGAGGGAGAACTGCTGAAGCAGCAAATCGCTTTCAGATGATGTGATACTGAGAAAATTATTATTGTATGGATCTCGTCGTCATCATCTTCGTCATCATCGTGATGGTGGTAGTTGTATGTAATGTCCCCTAGGGCAAGATGACATTAGTAGAACGTTGTTTTTTTTTTTTTCAATAAAAGGCGTATATCCACTCGAGAATAGAGGAACGGTCTTTTGAAATACAGCACCAGTTATTCGAAGAGAAGAATGTCCTCGAAAAGTTTGCCGGTTCTTAAAGGACTTGTTGTCTGGTCAGGATTCAGTGTTAACGATTTAGCCAGTAAATCACAACTCACTGCCACAAAACATACTCTGAACATCATGATACATCGACAGAATAGACAGAATAGACAGATGAAGGGGCAATCGAGGACTTCGGCCTCAGACGCGGCTCGGCTCTTCGCGGGGGGAGCTCTCAAGGGGATCGTCCCGTTCCCTCTTTTTTCTTTATCTCGCCCCTGAACAGGGACAACACACAGAGAGATAGGACTCAATTCACAGCAATCGGATTTACGTAATGGAATCGTTAAAATACACGGCCATGGACCGCGCTGAGATCAGATGTCCCTTCTGAACACATAAGGGAGACAATCGCAAAGATACACAAGTGCCCGGGCACTCCGATGCGCAAACACGGAGTAATGAACCGAAGGAGGAGCCAGAAGGAGA
This sequence comes from Ellobium chinense, assembly GCA_033807755.1. Lineage (NCBI taxonomy): Eukaryota > Metazoa > Mollusca > Gastropoda > Ellobiida > Ellobiidae > Ellobium > Ellobium chinense. The sequence continues at coordinate 1,500,911 of JAWQUT010000083.1, read as the reverse complement.
AGAGGAAAAGGAAGAAGGAGAAGGGGAAGAAGAAAAGAGAAACGATGAATGAGAAAAAAGCGTTTCTTCCTGGTCACGACACTCTCACCTCCATCACGACAAAACTTTTTTTCACCCATTCTCCTAGTGAGAATGTCTTATGCAGAAGCGTAACTATCAGCTGCAATAAAGGAGGATTACAAGGGGCT
>JAWQUT010000083.1:1480913-1491550 GCA_033807755.1 Ellobium chinense | reverse complement strand
TGTGTGTGTGTGTGTGTGTGTGTGTGTGTGTGTGTGTGTGTGTGTGTGTGTGTGTGTGTGTGTGTGTGTGTGTGTGTGTGTGTGCGCGCGCGCGTGCTTGCTATAGACTGAAAATAATCTAGCTTTATATCCGCATACAATATTATTTGACATTCATAAACTATTTCTCCAACTGCAAAGTAAGATTCCTAACGTGCGACTAGTCAGAGTGATTCCCGTTTATCTGTCACAAGAGGCGATAGAGACAATAAGCAGATGGCTCGCATAAAGACACCCCGGGTTGCTAATCAATAGCATTTCCCATTAGGGAAAATAAGATCACAGCTGTACATGGGCCAGTATTGTATCTTAACGAGAGCGTCCTTGGACAGGGCTTTATCAAGAGGTCAGTTACATAGGCTGGCATAATTGTTGAATCTTGCATTACGGGCTTTTACGTAACCCTATATCTACAGAGTGTCCTGTTTGATGCATGACCATAGACGTTAGCTTAGATGTAAAAAGAATGAAGGACACCTCGGCGCTGATGCAAGCCATTTATAACGTAGATTGTGTTTTCGAATCATACCCGTCCATTCTAATTCTAAAGCGTTGCTGTTTTTTTTTTCCCCAAGGCGAGTAGGCAAATCTTCTGGCTACTGCTCACGAAATTGAGTGGCTGGAAAAATAATGAAGAAACCTCTTGGCTTGCTCACGTGCACAAGAAACAAAAAGTGCACATAAGAGGAGAAAACTCTCGTAAATTCCGACGGTGCCGTGAGGAACTCTGCGATAAGTCATCTCCCCCTTGCCGTCACCCATGCTGGGGCGCAGAGAATTCTGGGGACCATTTGCTGAAATGAAACTTCCGGTATAAAAACAGGATGCGACAGGCGTGCGCGTGCCGTTTGCCCGGGACAATGGGTTCATTTGGGGACAACGCTGGGAAGTGAGTGATGTTTTGACAGTGGGGCTCACGGCCGGGTTGGAGTGCGAGACAAACTAGTAAAGACGGGGTGTTGAGGCCTTGACGGATATGGCTACCTTTGGAATATTTCCAGTTATTCTCCATCTCTCCATCCCCCCCTTCCCCATCTCATCCCTCCATATTTAGTCAGAAAATAGCTCTGCTATCCTGACCCATTTCAACAGCTAGCAGCCAAATAGCCAGTATTAGTCTCGCGGCAATGAGTTACAGATGGCACAAAAAGGAATAGCTCAGAATCCGAATCTCCCTCAGCTCACACTTTTTCATAACTCTGGGATTCATGTAGAATTAAGTGGGATGTAAAGAGAAAAGACCCCCTCTCTTTCAGGCAAAGCCCGTGGGTCTTCCTTCAGCCCTAAGAAATCGACTTCTCTAGATCCTATCTCTGTTCCCAAGACCCTCGTCTCTTCCTCGGTTCCTCAACCAACACATGCAGGAAAAGTCCGTTGTGGGTGATAGATGTCGCTTTTTTTTTATGAGAGAGGAAAACCAGAAATATCCGTTACGTGGGAATGCTGCTAACTACCGCATTTAGTCTTCCATCATTACGTCATTATTCATAACAAGAAAAATCATCATATTAAAAATGATTCATGCTCCACTTTGTGCACAACCTTTTAATGTCACTCTGATAGTTTTAGATCTTCCAGTTTTAACGATTAAACAAAACAAAACAAAAAAACCCTCGAAACTTCCTGCACATTCTAAGCAAAAATCTCGGTTTATGAAAAAAAAAATTCCCTCATTTCAAAATCATAGAGATCACCCCAGATTCCATTTCTCTTTTTAGAAAAATAAAAAGTCTCTCTAAGGAGTGGTCGATATCAGGAACAAAACAGAATTGTAGAAATAACAAGCAGGTGAAATAAAAACACAGTAACGCGCTATCCAATCAGATGCAAGGAAAAATAGACAGCGATGATGCTTGTTTTTGCAGTGCATCAAAAACAAGGAAAATCCTCGCCCGTCATGAAAATCTAAGTTTGGAATGCGCCAGTTCAGAAATTAGAAATGACACATAGTTCACGCGTCTAGGTGTTATTTTATATGTCTCATTTGCTTGCTCAGACAGTGCTTTTGCCCAGACAGCAAGAATAAAAAAAATGAATCAGTTTTAAGATTTTGATTCCATAAATAAGACAAGAGAAAAGCTTCACGTTATCTGAAATAGAAAATATGCTTGTTATAGGCGGATGTCTGCGTCATTTTTGCAGTTTGTAAAATTCCAAACCATAAAAAACAATAAATCACAAGACGCCTTTTCACTCACGCTACGAAACAAGCTTCTTGTCATCTCTTTATAGTAAAGACAATTTACGCGAATACTTAAAGCTTACCGAAACAGGAACTGAGATGTTTCTGTGACTTTTTTTCATTTCTTATGACTGTATTGTTATCTTGTTTACAAGCTTCAGCACTCCTACATACATCTACAGCTTTAAGTAATGTCTTCTTGCCAGCGAAAAGTGTTTACTTGGGAGATAATGTGGACCATTTTCAGGCTATTTCCCGAGGACCGAGCCGCAAATGGACATCCGTAAATCAAAGCCAGCACTCGATAAGAACGAGTTCATTCGCAAGGGCCAACATAAATAGCCATTCCAAACGCTAGCCTTTGATGCTCCTAATTGAACTTCCTCTAAACAGTTTTACTTCTTACTGGCTAATTCCCTGTAGTGGACGGGCCTTTATTATGCTTCGCCTCGTAATGTTCTGGGAATAGATCCCGGCCTGATGTACTTGGTCAGAGAGAAGGAGACGAGGAAGAAGGAAGTTATAAAGAAAAAGGGGACACACAGAGAGACCAGGAAGGGAGAAATGGGCGCGTATTGAGGAGCTGTAATTTGGAGCTGCTAAGTAAACTTTACTTTGCGCAATGTTTGGAGATAATTTTTGCTGTGATTCATAACAGATGAAGGAAATTCTCACACCCAAACATACACAAGGAAAAAAATCCATTCTCTAAAATTTAAAAAAAAAGGCGGAAGTAAATATATGCTGTATTCTGTTTACAGATAATTCAGATGGATCACAACATCTTTTAACCGCAACTTATTCCAAGTTTTCAAGTAGTTGCAGCTTAGCGGAGTCGGTTGTATTTGTTAAAATTGTAAACGGCTAAACACTGTCCAGATATATCAACTCACTGATGACACATAAAACTATTTTGCCATGTAGATCTCTGAGCTCAGATCCACCGAAATTTCCAAACCAATTTAATCAACTTGATTTATACAAAAATGAGTTTTCGAGGCCTTCGCTCGGAACGTCGCCTCGCTAAGAGATTTATTACTTATTCATTAGACCTTTATAGCCTTCATGACTGGTGAGCTCGTGAATGTCAGAGTTTTGTTTCTGCCTTTTATTGCCAAAGCAAATTGACCGGAACGTTTGAAAAGTGTCAGTGCCATCCATCGTGATAAATTGGTTTGTTTTTTTCCGCGAAAAAAAAACAACAACGTAGCAGGGTTAGATTTTTAAAATTTTAAAACTTTTGCAAGGAGCTAGTGCAGTTGTTGTTGTTGTTGTTGTTGTTGTTGTTGTTGTTGTTGTTGTTGTTGTTGCTGCTGTTGTTGTTGTTGCTACTGCTGTTTTTATCTTCTTCCCAAGGAAAAAGAATGGATATTCTTAGGAATAGTAGTAAAGTGTAACATGCCTAAAGAATTCCTCTGTAGTTCCTTTCTCAAACCTTCCTCTCGGTCGTGGTAAATGTTGTTTTGGCAAAGTAGAAGAAAATTCTGCTCACTCCCTCTCCACCCTCCAAGGCTGTTTACCCAAAGCTTTGATTTGCAGTGACAGGTCAGACAGGCGCTATCCGAGGGCGGTAAAACACTACCACAATCATTCACACGCACAAGTTTTCACATTTTAATCAACGTGAAAACAAAACCCCAAACCAGGCCACCGGGGAGGAACCAAGCAAAATTACACTCACAGACAATCACAATTTAGAACGGATTCATATTCCCCAAAGGCGTTTGTTCAGGCGGACCAAAGTGATTACCAATTTGTACGGGCAAGGGAAAGCATAACCCAGTCAAGCCTGGTGTAATTTATAGGGAAGGGCGAATTCGATAGGAGGCAAATAATCGAGAGGTAGACAGTGTTGAGAGATTTATGGATGATGATAGTAGAATAATTATCGTGGACTGGGGTTGTATAGCTGTGATGATGATACGAGTATCGGTTACTTTTCATGATTCTTGCCTCAGATAATTTGAGTGACATGGGAGCATGAATAGCAAAATCGATTCCACTTTAAATAAATTGCTGCTAATATCGACTTGATTTGCAGGGTGCCACTTTGCTTCTTACGCATGTTTAGAACATTTTCCCTCAGACTTACAGCTTTCTTTGTTTTGCCGGAACGCATAAGACATTGTTTAAACTTAGAGAGAGATGCATGCCAAACATGGATTTTAGACTTAGAATGATGAATCTGATCTTAGTCTTGACACATGAATGTCTTCCTAATTCGTGACAGTGGTTAGATTGTTGGGACAGTATTCAGATTCGCCTTTTTCATTAAACTAGCACTTAAAGAATAGTATATCTAACAGGGAATCTTGTAATAATCGATTACATCAATGATCGCAATTCCTTTCAAAGACTCGTAACTACCCATCTCCAACTGAAAGTTTTATTAGATAGGGGAGACATGGGTTATCGAACTTGTTTAGCTAACACACAGGCCTGTGTACCTCTAGGAATGATTTATCATGTACAGGACACCCGCTGTGACATTGGCTAACGCGCTCGGTTGATCGTAACAAGTCAATAGATGAAAATCAGAGAGCTAAAGTGAATCTACAGACTCCAGAGAGAAAGAACACGAGTTGAGGGAAACAGAGATTCAGAGAGAGAAGAAAAAAGGAAAAAAAAAGAAGAAAATAAAAAAACAGAAATGGAAAATAAATTTGCTGAATCTTGAGTAATATATATATAGAGATCTGTGGCCACTGTTAAAAATCTGACTGATTGACAGATTGATTGACTGACTGATTGATAGACTGACTGTTTTGGCTTTGTTCATGTCCTTCAGGGCAAGTGGTCCTATCCAGAAACTCTGTTCAAATCTGTATCCCTCTGGTTCCCCTCTGTCACAGTTGAACCTATTCGCCCCCTTTCCTCACACGCACTTTAAACTCGTCATGAAACTTAGATATAACCTTAAAACAGTTAGATAAAGTAAATCTTAAGGTAAAACACTATTTGAAAGCAATATAATTAAGTCTTTTATAAGGCTGTCTTATGTAGACTCGGGACAGAATTCCTTTCAGAGTCAAAAGATTTCGTCAAATTCTGCGCCATTCCCGTGGAACTACCCAGATGGGTTTCAGGGTAATGACCATAACGACTGACACATGTGACGTCCGTGACATCTGTCTCGCGAGTGCTCTGCCCTTTGACTTCCGGTGAGCATGGGAGACCAAGTAATGAAGGATTTCGTGACAAAATGCGATATCTGCCAGTTCTTGACACGTCCTACAAATTTATTTCGATAAATTGTTGTCAGCGGGAATATGCAATGCCTATAGTAAATTTTAGTTTTTGTTTTAAGCTTAAAACAATGAATCATTTTAGGCTTTTACTCGATATAATGTAATGAGTAACTTCTAATCAGAAGGTAATACTGACTCCGATGCATGTTTATGTCCGGATAGATGAAACGAGAATGACGTCATCTTAGGTCTCTCCGCAATTTTCTTCTCACTTAGATGATTACTTACTTTTCTGACAGATGTATGGGTCTGGGTGACGTTATTCTTTGGTTTCATACTCTGTTGACAAAACGGCAGGCTCTGTAGTTCAGACTATTGTCCTAACGACAAAATCCTGACTCTCCTAAGATCTACTTGGCTTAAGGTTAGGGGAGGGTTAGGAAAGGGCGCCTTTGGATAATGGCCTGGGACATCCAAGAAATGCATTTCATTTTCTAATCCTATCTCGAACTGTCAATAACCCTAGTGCACGCTGGGAGCGTCCCAGAACTTTGCTAGCAAAACATTGTTTCCACTGCAATGACTTGATAAAACAATAGTCTACTGTTATATACAAATTCCTTTGTGTATATATTACTCTTTATGATTTGTAGTGGACGCGATAAGTTACTCAATATCAGCAACGATCGGATGGGTCTGGATGTACTGCTATTCGTCATAGAGACCATCAGATTGAAATATTTTCCCCTAGCCGACCACTGTCCAGTGCAGGTCATTACTGGGGGAAATTGGAAGCCCGGAAGACACTGCCCACAGAGCGACATATCCCGAATATTACCGAAGTCCCACGCGAGATATTGGGAAGCTCATAGGAACAATGAAGGGTGGCTTTCGGAATAGGCGGCTAATTGATAAAGACTGACCGGTTCACGGGCCGGCCATCGTGTAATGCTCTCGTTCTTTACAATGTGGCTGGCTTCAACCTTGATGAACAAACAAACAAACAAACAAACAAACAAACAAACAAACAAACAAACAAATTATAAACTAAACTTTGACATGTGCCCCCTAATAAAAAAAAAAAATTAAGATAAGGAGAATTTGCCTAGTATTTCGTTTCCAGTGAAGTCTGATCGTGAGAAGCATGGTGCTTACATCATCTGGTTAGACCCAAGAATAGAATATTATGACTGACTGCAATATCACAAGTTTTCCTCCACTCAAGTGCCCAGAAACCCAGTCTTACAGTGTCTTGCAATAAATTATCTGTCATTCCCCAACATATATTGTGTCTGATTTTTTTGGGGGGTCAGATTTAATTTCTATGAACATTGTGATAATTTCTAATTATACCTTCCAATTTGCCTCATCGCCTATTACACACCAAGAGTGTTATCTTGACGGTATATATGTCATGTCATGTCTTCGTCTTGACCTCTCTTTTCATCCTGTGAACACCAATGTGTTCTTCACAGCAAAGACTCCACTGTCACTAAGATCATAACCCTTACTCTCTGCTTTTATTCTGGTGTTGGGGGGAAAAATGGGCATCCCCTTCTTGCTGACGTCATATCGACAAGGTACAAATTGACCATTTTGATGCTATTTCTGGGAACATTGTTTCTTTCACTTCACAGTGTGGAGATGAAACCAAGAATTTCTTAGGTGCATTCTTGGTATCTCATTATCATTTATTTCTGATTCTCTGAGAAAAATATTCTCTCTTATGGTGTTTACAAGTCCATTTTGATGACACGATGCCATTTTGGGAACTAACATTGCGATATTTCTTCATATAGGTGATAAAAAGTTGTGTTTGTGCACACTTACTGTCTCGTTGTTATCACTTACTGGGATTCCACTGACAGTGCAAGCACGTAGAATATTATTAGGAGTCTGTTTTGACCAGTGCGACGCCATTTGTGTAACTAATGTTGCAACATTTCCCTTCTCTATATAGATGATGAAATGAATTTGTTTATGATTTAAAAATTTGTTTACGCATACGTACGGTCTACCTGTTTTCACATATTTGTGATTATTCTGACAATCTTACAATATTTTCAGGCGTCCATTTTGATCAGTGCAACACCATTTGTGGAACCAATGTTGCAAAATTTCTTTTCTCTATATAGAAGCTGAAATAAAAAAAAATAATGTGTTTATGATGAACCAAATTTGTTTGTACACACTAAATGTCTTGTTGTAATCACTTCTTTGAGATTCTTAATGACAATGTTATCTCTTGGGATATTTTCAGGCGTCCATCTTGACCGCTTCTTTGCCACCCCCTACAGCATCGTCCCTGGAGAGAATGACAAGACCATCGAACGTGTCACGCCAGAGAGATGTGCTCAAGTGTGTCTGGAGGAGACTGCCTTTGTCTGTCGCTCCTTCGACTATCAGGTGAGCATGGATGGATGGATGGATGGATGGATGGATGATGGTTGGATATGGAAGGGATGGATAGATGGGTGGATAATAAAGAAAAGGAAAGCATTGGGTAACACAATTATCTGTGGCAAAGAGAAAGAGCAAAAAGGCGTAGAGAGCATTAAATGCCTGAGAAGAAGAAACAAAAAATATATCTGAGTGGGAATAGCCGAAGACAGGATGGGCATGCAAAATGGAAACACACGTCGCAAAAAAAAGGACATGAGCAGATAAAAGAAGACCGGAAGTAAAAAGGCAGGAACAGAAAGTAAAAAAGAAAATTTTCCCGGAAGCACCGATGCAGTTAACAGTGCAAAACTTTGCAGCATTAAAGGAACAAGGGGGACAATTTCAGATAATAACCTTGAGCCACTTTACGTTTTTTTTTTAAGTCCAGAGAAGCAGAAACCCTAAAGAAACACAAAAGTTATGTCCCTAATTGGACATTGACAGATGTGCTTTTTCCGTTTGAGCTCACTGAGGTGATGAATAGCATTTTCCTTCCCTAGCAACGAGCTCACCTTTTGTGTCACAGTGACAAACGAACTGATGGTCAGAAGTTATGGGAGCGAGAGGACCCTTCTCTTCTTTATTGTACCATTATCTTGTATCTACCTTGACTTTTCTCTGTTTTGACAACCCCCGTCCCCTTTTCTCATTCTCTCTCTCTCTCCCTGTCTGTCTCTCTCTCTCTCTCTCTCTCTCTCTCTCTCTCTCTCTCTCTGTCTGTCTATATATATATTTACAATCGTTCATCCTGCATTAGCTTGTCAGTCTATCTGCCACCCTTTTTAAGAAAGTGCCACCAGCTTTGTGTTCTAATTATCTAATCTAATTCTCTTCCACTTTATATAGTCGTTACGTTCTCTCAATATGCCCTTACATCTATTACCTCTTCAACCATCTCTCTCTCTCTTTCATGTATGTCTCTCTCTTTCTCTCTCTCTCTTTGTCGCTCTTTATCTCTTTCCCACCTTCTTGATGTCACTTGTTCTTCCAATTTCCCCAGTGTTGAGAACCATTTGCCCATGTGAGAGAAGAAAAAATATAAAGAAAAGAAGGGGCACGCGGAAAAAGAGAAAGAGAAAGAGAGAAAGATCTAGAGCTAGAAAGAAAGAAGGCGATGTTAGGAGTTTTGAATCAAGCACTGTAATTATCGTGATCACCCATGTAGACAACCATAGAAACGACGTCTACTTCATAATTGATCAGTAATTTGCATGTTGTCATCAACCTTACCCGAAAATCCCTGGAGTACATAATCTTTGCAGGGTCGATAATCTGCCGGTCATAGGAAGTTATGGCCCTTTGGTTAGTTATTGTACCGATACTATTGTATAGAATGACTTAGTAAAGTAATTAGTGGTGCGTCTAACACAACTGATCCATGTCGGGGTTATAAGTTGTAATATTTGCCCCTCTATCCCCCTTTTCCCTTTTTCTAGTTTTTAGAAAATAAGAAAAACTTTTTTTAAGCAGTACCAGTTTCTAATTACCAAACTGCGTATCTTATGCGGCATAGCAAGGTAGACAGTTCAAAGGGAAATAAACACTTATTTCAAGAACTTTTATGCCAAACGTTTGGCATGCCACTACATATTGGTTTCGTCAATTTTTATGTTCCATCGTCCTCTGTGCAGAAACCTGATTTTCATTTTAAAGAGAAAAAATCATATCCTGAGAATGCTTCACTTGATAGGGGAAGGGAAATAATCGGCTTGTAGTGACGAGATCTTCCAATGAAGTACTCTTCTCATAATAAAATCCTCTTGTGGACATTGATTTTGTTTTGTGCCAATGCACAGGCACTTTGACTAATCCAGATATGTGCCTTTATCATACAGGCAACGACTGGTGATAATTATTATCCCTGTTCTTAAGTAAGGCTGGTTGCGTCGTCCCGTCACTCGGAGTACTTATTCAATATAACCTTTAAGGCACAGACAACGACAATTCCTACATTGCTCCTAAATCAAGGCTTATTAAGTTAATGAGCAAGAAAGACCTATTTGGATTAGTTGTGCTCTGGTTCTGAGATGCCCTCTTGGGACCACAGAACTCAGGCCCGGCTATAGAGTCTCTCTACTTGTTCTGAATGGCTGCCGGGGTGAGCGCTCTCAAGGCATCTCCCATCAGGGGAATTACCTTTGTTTCCAGGAAACTCCTTGTTCAGCCCTTAATGTGGAGATTCGTGTTTCACTTGTCAAGGGCGGTGATTATGTTCTCGAAAAGGGGGAAGGAAATTACATAGAGAATGAGGGAGGAGAGAGAGAGAGAGAAAGTTGGAGTGTGAGGACAAAAGCACAAAGAGGTGAGATGAGATTAGCAAGAACAGGGAGTGCTGCCTGTTTTTTATTTTTAAGTTTTGTTCTTCTTGAGAATTCCTCCCCACTGCCAGGAAGTCTTGAAGCGGTCTGTGTGACAAAACTCTTTTAATTCCGCCACTTTCAAATGCGCCAGGAACTGGACCGGTGTCAGCTTAGTAAAAATCCACCGGAAAGTAAGTCTTATAGGATCGATGATTCTTAAAATTTAAGCAGTTATCATGATGATTTTGACACCTAGAAGAGGAAAGGGGAGGGCACTCTTGTGTATATGTGTCTGTGTCTGTATAAAAGTGGCTCCTTCTTCTTTCATTTCTACGTAAAAAAAAAAAGCTGCAGCTGCAGTAGTCTAGTGTCCGTTACATCCCGGTCCAGACCATACTATTGTTTTGCAGAATTCCAAGTTAACCTCTGCCTTTTTAATACTTCTTACCCCATAGCATTGAAATTCCCCTAGGATATATTGGTCTG